>CM076579.1:1592118182-1592395709 GCA_034641835.2 Pinus albicaulis | reverse complement strand
ACCTACCTCTCCGCTGGGTCTCCACTGAAACTGCCATGCACTATAGTTAACTGATGCATTGTTCAGTTGATTAATGAGTTATTATTTGTGAATTAATTAACTAATTAATTCACTCCACTCTCACTAGTGTATCAATCAGTTAGACTGAATCTGACTAGCTCAGCCCGAGTCTAACCCAGTTAATGAATACAACTCCCATGCTACTTCTTCACTATGGGCACCTCATCTCCCAAGCACTCTTTATGATTGATCATACTCCTCCACCATGGAATCTACCCATGTGAGCTCACACTTCTTCTTCAAAAGGGATGGCTGCGTCACGATACACTTTCTCACTGAAGCCATGTATCCGTAAGTCGATTCGAGGGTGATTGCTCTGTATGCGTGTGATGTAGGGACTCCGTATGTCTGCATCAAGCTTCGGTCTCTCAGCAGGTGGTACGCTTTCTGCCTTGTCTGATGTTTGGTTCTGCATGAGTGGACTCCTCCACTCCATGAATCTCCTCCTGTGGTTGATCCACATCCAGAGGCTCATCTTTTGGAACAAGAAGTTCCTCCTCCGCATGCAAGTGTAGCTCCCTCTTAAGTGACAACTTCATGGCTTTGACCTCATTGAATTTTATATCCCGTCGCATAACAATCATCTAACTGTTTGGAAAATACACACGATAGTTATGGGGTGTTTATGTGTACCCCACAAATATCCCAACTTCTGCAGTCGGCTCCAGCTTCTTCCTGGCATCCTTCGTCACATGAATGTAAACAGGTGAGCCAAAAATCTTCAAATGAGAAATATCAGGCTTCTTACCAGAAAATGCTTCTTCGGGTGTACTCATGCCAAGTACTCTTCGAATTCCCTCTTTGCTACAGAAGTCTTTGAATTCTCCCGAGATGTATTCACCACCATTATCGCTCCGTAGAGCTTTCACTTGCTTCCCCGATGCCTTCTCCACCAATGCCTTGAACTCACAGAACTTTGAGAACGTTTCACTCTTCTTCTGCATGAAGAAGATCCAGCATCTACGAGAATATTCATCAAAAAATATCACATAATACCTATGTTTTGCTATTGAAGCAACCTGGAATGGTCCACACACATCTGTGTGAATTTTCTCCAGGATCACCGAAGCACGGTTCTCCTTCTCATGAAAGGTGGTCTTCACAAACTTACCCATAGTACATCCCTTGCACTAATCTGACTGCGCAAGAGTACCCTTGGGAATTCCAGTAGAAATATGCTGCAAAATCTTCAAAGCGCCATGGTGAAGATGGCCCAATCTCATGTGCCATAATTCTCCTTCATCCACTTCTTCTGCTTTACCCACCATTACAGCGCAACCATTTACCTCCATCTTATAGAGATTCTTAATTCAAGCCCCTATCTTCTTGGTTTGACCCGTTGTTTTATGTGGAAGGAAGGCTTTTCCCTCACTGAAAACAACATCATAACCTTTGTCTTCCAACATTGTGACTGAGACCAAGTTCTTCTTCAGACCTGGAACATGCATGAAATTCTTCAACAATAATGGATTACCGAACTCACTCTCAAAGGTAATGGTCCCAATGCCAGTTTCACTATACTGACCATCATCGCCCATCTCGATATGCATCTGGAGGTCCTTCTCCTCCAAGTCACTAAACAACTCTTTGTCTCCTGTCATATGGAAAGACGCACCACTATCAAGATACCACATTGATCCCATGCAGCTTGAAACCAAGCAAGCGATCAAGGAGAAATCAAGCTCAAACTACGAGGCTAAGGCCTCTCCAGCTGCAAATCCAGCAGTCTGGTTTTTCTTCTTCTTCTGTGGACAGTTAGTGGCGAAATTTCCATGCTCATGACAATGAAAACACTTCACTTTGGACAAATCCTGCTTCTTGCCTTTAGCAACGGATTTTGAAGAAGATTTCTTCCCCTTCCCTTTCCTTGCTTTGGCAACCAATGAATAATTATCTTCATCTTCATTCTTCGATGAAGATCCATCCCTGGTACCATGCCTTATCTCCTCTTGCACAAGATCTGACCAAAGTCGCTCCCATCCTGGCAGTTTCTCCCGTCCATTGAAAGAGTCTTCGTAGCTATGCCAACTCTTCGAAAGCCCAAGGAGAGCCAAGCTCACCAAGTCTTCTTCGTTAACAGTAACCCCCACACTTCCCAGTTCATTCTTGCAGTGGACAAAATTCGTGAGGTATTTTGGAATATTGTCGCCCTTCTCCATTTTTATTTTTTTGAGCTTGTCTTTAAGTGCCAACTTCCTCTAGTCACTTCTGCTTTGGAAAAAGTCTATCAAATCCTTCCACATTAAGAATGGATTGGCTTTCCCATGAAGGCTGGACACAATATGGTCCTTCACACCTTCCAATAGAATCCTTCTCATCTTTGCTGTCTTCTTTTTCCATGCATCAAGTAATGTAGCAACGTTAGATCCCGGCTTAGGAACATCGCTATCGATGAAATCCTTCAGCCCATTATCCTCCAGCACCACCTCCATCCTGTCCTTCCATGCTATGTAATTCAAGCTCCCATCAAGGGCATACTCCAATCTCAACCCGTTGAAAGACATTTCAATGTATACTCAATTTCTCCACCAAGAATCTTTTGTAGCAAATTCGAATTGTCCACCAGCACAAACTCACTTCATAATTGCAATATTCAATCAACAATGCTCTGATACCATGTAGAAATTATATGCTCTAAGCATGCATATTTCCTAGATCCACCTGGTCTCACACTATTTAACTTTATGCAAGATACTGAATCTATTTCACTTGTTAATATTTTGCGGAAAAATTAATTGCACACACATGTGAAGCATAAACAATAATAATCAATCGCACATAACACATTTTTTAACCGAGAAAGCCTGAAGCTGAAAACCCCAACTATATATAATGTAACATGGGGATCATATGACAATCTCATACAAAGCATATAAAGCTTATCACAATCTCTCAGTACAGTACAATCGTCATACACTAATCAGGACCAATCTTGCAAATCCACGCACCGATCTTTGCCACCTGCTAGCCTGCCTTCACTGCACAATCCCTGCTGAAGAATAGCTCTAAAAGAATTCGAATTACTCTTGGATTGACTGCGCAATCCTCATTGGAAACTCCAATGTGTGTGTGATGCAATCAATGCATCACTATATTCACAACAAATAGTCTATCTTGCCCTTTCACCTACCTCTCCATTGGGTCTCCACTGAAACCGCCATGCACTGTAGTTAACTGATGTATTGTTCAGTTGATTAATGAGTTATTATTTTTGAATTAATTAACTAATTAATTCACTCCACTCTCACTAGTGTATTAATCAGTTAGACTAGATACAACTAGCTCAACTGAGTCTAACTGAGTTAAACTAAATACAACCCCATAACTACTTCTTCCAACTGTGTCACAACTCTGCCACTTGAGTTCTAACTGTGAGTCCTCCATGCATTAGCTCTAGTAAACCCTTGGGAATTGCGTAATTCCCTCAGTCCATCGATGTGCCACATTTTTGCACTGAACTGAAGTGCTCCAAGAGAATAAGTTGTTGTTTAGTGTCTGACTATTATTAAGAGCTAATAATAATCAATATCCATCTATTTTTAGATCAACGATATATAAATAGACTTCACCCAATATTCTAAAAATAGAATTTCACCTATTTTTCCAACTTGACCAACCATCCACAAATAGCATCCTACAACTTCTGAAATATGATCATCATGTCTAAAAATAGACTTGCGCCAAAAATAGCCTGCGGGCCCACTTAGTGAAGGCGACTCTTTTCACTAAGCTCATCATCTTGTTGAATCTCAAAAATTACTGCTTACCACCTAAGGTCCCAAGTGGAATAGTCGGGTGGTCACCAATATCCACCTAGATCATTCCTCCCCCCTTAGGAATCAATGGTCCCCATTGCATTGAGTTCCTCCATGAGATGAGGAAACTTCTACTAAAATTGGTCCCTGGTGAACCACTTGCCTTGGTGCAGGAGTTGGCTAGCTTTGACAACCTGATACAGTTGGATCTTCTGTTGGCGACTGTTCTTGATTTGCGTATCCCTGATATAATCTGTGGTGGCATGTTCCATGCAGTCTGGGTTTAACTCTATTGGTGTGAGTTGTTCTGCAATGTTAGAGGTATCCACTAGAGGTGGGGAGTAGGGATGAAGGCGGTCCACATTGAATACTGGGTGCAGACCAAGGAATGGTGGAATACTGAGCTTGAAGGCATTGTTCCCTACAACCATGGTGATAGTGTACGACCCATATTGGAGCAGGTGAAGCTTGCAGTGGGGTCCAGTGAAGCACTCCTTCTGCAAATGTAGCCACACTTTGTCGCGCACGTGGAAGTTGTGTGGCACCTGATGTTGATCATGTCATTGCTTGTTCTTAGCATTGGCTCTGTCCAATATTTCATGAACCTATTGGCAGGTGTGCTAAATGCGCTCGATGAAGATGTTCGCATTGTCAACTTCAGACTGGACATGAGCCGAATCGGCCTTAGTAGCCGCAAATGGCATGGCTACATCAATGGGACATAGCGGCTAGAATCTTAAGCCCACCTGAAAGGGGTTGTGGCCGGTTGAACTGTGGAGAGCTTGGTTATAAATGTGTTGTATATAGGGGAGGCTCTCATCCCATGTGCGTGGATGCTTTGAATTGTACATGCACAGAATGTGTACAATCATCTTGTTGACGACCTCTGTCTAGCCATTAGTTTGGGGATGGAAAGTTGTGGACTTAGTGAGCTTGGTGTCCAAAATTGACCAGAGGTTGGACCAAAATGTGCTGAGGAACCCATTGTCCCAATCTAATATGATAGACTATGGGATCCCAAAGTGCACCCACACTCGTTCAAAGAATATTTTAGCAATGGCTTCTGCTGTGATATTCTTCTTGCAGGTTGCCATAATGGCCATCTTCAAGAATCTGTCAACGACAATGAAAACACAGTCATTTCCATGCTTAGTAGAAGGAAGGCCTGACATGTAATCTATCAATATGGATTCCCAAGCTCAACTAGGGGTAGGTAGCGGATTATAGAGGCCTTGCTTCTTAATGGTCGGTTTGGCAATGACGCAAGTAGTGCAGGATATGATGTACTTCCTGACATCCTGTCGAAGGTTCGACCAATAGAAATACTTCTGTAGTACTGCCATTGTTTTCTCGACCCCGAAATTCCCAGCGACTCGACTGTAGTGTGCTTCCCATATCATCTTGGCACGCTCACATGAAGGAACACAAAGGTGTCCCAAGTGACATAACAGTGCATCTTGGGGGTGAAAATTTGGAACTTGCGTACCCCCCAAGAGTGCCTTGTATGTGTGGGTGAATTCTGGACCGCTCTTGAAAATAAGTGGCCAATCAGAAGTCTCATGCCCACAATAATTGAGAACAATGGTTAGCGCCACGATCGATGGTCGACTGAGGTAGTCTGCAACATTATTGGTGCTACCCTTCTTGTACTTGATTTTTAAATGAAACTATTGTAGATATGTGGACCACTTCTGATGGCGATCGTTCTGCAACTTCCCTTCTATCTGTATGAACTGTAGGGGTCGGTGGTCTGTGTGGATGATTGTTTCCTTCCCCAGAATTTAATTCTTCCATTGTCGACAAGCCTACATAATGGAATACATTTATTTTTCATAAGTGGGATACTTGTGAACTGTGTCAGACAATGTCTCACTGTGATATGCCACTGGATGCCCCTGTTGAGTAAGAACTACCCTAATAGCAGAGTCAGAGGAGTCTGTCTCAATCTCAAATGGTTGTTGCAAGTATGGTAATGTGAGCACTGGGGCAGAACAGAGGCGATGTTTCAATTCTACAAACACCTTTTGTTGAGATTTCGACCAAAATAATTTTTCTTTCGCTCCTCGCTTGGTGACTTGACTCAAGGGCCAAGTGATATGAGAGAATCCCAACACGAACCGACGATAGAAATTAGCAAGATCCAGAAAGCTGTGAAACTCTGTTAGAGTGGTTGGGGCTAGCCAATCCCGAATGACTTGGATCTTGGTTTTGATCCACATGAACCCCCATTTCATCAATAATGTATCCTAGATATTGAACCTCGGTCATGCCAAAAATGCACTTCTCCAAATTGGCACACAACTTGTGTTGTCGCAGTGTTTCGAGGACTTGTCAGATGTGGTGGAGGTGCTCTTCCCAAGTCTGGTTGAAGATCATAATTTCATCCAAGTACACCACTACAAATGAGTTAGTGAATGGCTGCAAGATGTCGTCCATCAACCTCATGAAGGTTGCGGGAGCATGCATCAACCCGAAAGGCATGACCAGCCATTTTAAAATGCCCTCCTTGGCTTTGAAGTCTATCTTCCATACATCAGAGGGTTTGATTGGTACCTAGTGATACCCAGACTTCAAGTTGATCTTGCTAAAATATTTGGCCCCTTTGAGTTGGTCCAAAAGGTCATCAATCTATGGGATCGAGTACCTATTTCGGACAATAATCTTGTTCAGCACCTGATAGTCAATACAGAGTCTCCAAGTCCCATCCTTCTTATGTACCAACATGATCAGACTCCCATACGGCGATGGACTTGGCCATATGTGACCTTTCTGCTGCAGATCCTAAATCTGCCTCTTAATTTCATCATTCTCAAGAATAGAGCGCCGATAGATCGGTCGATTGGGTAGTGTCGCACCTGGAGTCATATCAATGGGGTGCTTGACCTAACAGTGCAGAGGAACCCCTGTGGGTGAGCTGAAGATGTCCCCGTACTCCTCCACAACCTTGTCCATTTGTTGTTATCGTGCAGAGGATCCCTATCTAGAGGTCATGGCCACAATATTCTTCTTGCCCTGTGGGTGGATCATTAGGAAAAAAAATTCCTGGTTTAGGAAATGAGCTTACTACATTGTTTTGCAATAACCAAAGAGATAGCAGCAGGCGGTGGTACCTCTAGTATCCTGTACAACTTATTTCGAAAAGTAACAATAACAAAGCAAGGCTGGGACTTATACACGTTATGTCACTTCCACAAGTACGGTTAGCCTAATAATACATTAGAAACATCAAAAGGTGCAATGTCACATAATTCCTCATCTGTGAAGGGCTTGATGCTATAGGGAAGGCGACACTGTTGGTTAACGCGGAGATCTCGTCCTTGGTGAAGCCACCCGATGGTGTATGGTTCTGGGCGTGCTATGGTCGGCACGTCCAACCACTTCACGACGTCTGCTAAAATGATGTTCTTTTGGCTCCTATTTTCGATAATGAATTGTAGTGGGGAACCCTTTACCCACATCTGGGAATGGAAGAGATGCTCCTCCTCCTCTGAATATTCTGGTTCCTCCTTTTGGATCTTCGAAGTGGCAACAGTGGCATTGGGCTCTACATCAATAATGTATTTCCCTTTTTCATTCCCCTTGCCAGGTTTTGATTCATAGTCAGAGCATGCATCTCATTCAGAAGCCCTCATCTCAGCCACCAAAGACTGCTTGGCCTGACACTCACTTGTGTTGTGAGTGGAGCTCTTATGGAACTCACACCACTTTCCTGTGTCCTTCTTTGGCTTTCCAGTGTTTTTATTTTCTTGTGGCTTTGGCGGGTTTTCTTGGTCCGCCATACCTTGGATTTTTCCTTTGTTCTGCAGTTTGGGGGCCCCTTTCCCTTGCTTTTGATTCGCAGACCCAAAGTCTCGCTTATTTTGTTTTAATTTCTGCTCAATCTTGGCATCATACCGGTATGTCATACCAAGCGAGGAGATGTAGAGGAACTCCATTTCCTCTTGAATGTATCTGTGTAGACAACTTTGATACTTTAACACCAAATTTTTCTCTAAATATTTGATACCCAACTTTTTGCGTAGGGTATGGAACATATTCGTCATCTCATGCACATCTTGATCCATTTGTTGCTGCAGCGTGGTCCATTGTATGTACTTGTCCTTACAGCTCCCCACGGGATAGTACTTTTCCTTGATGACGGCTGGGAAAAAATTCCAAGTGGGTGTGGCTGAGAACAGAGAGGGTTTTGTCTTGTCCTTTTTCTCACAATAGGTTTCCCACGAGTCCTTGACATGGGGGGTAGCTTTAAGGAGTGAAAAAGTAATCTTCTCTCGGTCGGAAAAGGCATGAACTGAGAAATATCCTTCTAATAGATTCAACCATCTATCTACGACAACTACATCTATTTGATCTCAAATATGGGAATGTCAAAGTTTACTTATACCTTAAAGGGATTCACACCTCTAGAGTGGTTTTTGGATGCAGATGCACCACCGGTAGGCAGTCGTTGAAGGATCTGGGAAAAGTTATCCATCATCACATTCCTTTGTTTTTTTAGGACCTCCTCGAGCAATATTTTGATAGGATCTCCTGCTCCCTCATATTTATTTTCGTACCCCATGGGCGACCGTCGGGGTTTGCGAGGCTGATCTTGCAAAGGTTCAAGTAGATCGAGCCCTAACTCCTTATACCCCGACCTCGTTGGGGACATGCAAAGAAGGATCAAGAAAGAGCAGACCGCTCTAATACCACTGATCCAGATTTATGCAGGAATGAAAGAGAATACAAATATAACCATAAGTACAAATATGCAGTGGAAATAACAGTTCATTTCATTAATATCAAAGACTGAAATTTGCTTACAGACAAAATGGAAATAAACTAGCTAGGGCACTGGTAGCTTATCTTTGAGAAGAGATGTGGTGGTACAGGCCTATGGACAATGTTCCAATGAGGCTCAAGGGCCTATTTATTATAGAGAAATAATGGAAAACTCTAAACATCCAAAAACATAACCCTAGGAGATGAAGCGCCAAAACTATGGGCCCCGTTTGGGTAAATTGGTGTTTCAACTTCATGGGGTCGTAACTTTGGCATATTATCTTGGTTTGACGCACATGATACATTGTTAGAAAGATCTATTCGCAGACTACCACTTCCGACCACAAATATCAATTCCCAAATGGAATGATATTTTTCGAAGGTGCGATGCCCAAAAAACGTCATTTACGGCCTCAAAATGGCTCCGGAAGTTCAGGACCTGAAAAACTGCTAAAAATAGTAAGTTGTGCCGAAACAGAAAAAGTAAAAGAGACAATGGTGGGGCCCCAAGTGGAATAGGTGGGTGGCCACCAATATCCACCTGGATCATTCCTTCCCCCTTAGGAAGCAATGGTCCCCATTGCGTTGAGTTCCCCCATGAGATGAGGAAACTTCTGCATAACTTGGTCCCTGGTGAACCACTTGCCTTAGTGTAGGAGTTGGCTAGCTTTGACAACCCGATAAAATTGGATCTTTTGTTGGCAAGTGCTCTTGATTTTCATGTCCATGATACAATATTTGGTGGCCTGTTCCATGAAGTTTGGGCTTAACTATGTTGGTGTGAGTTGTTCTGCAATGTCAGAGGTGTCCAGTAGAGGTGGGAAGTAGGAACAAAAGCGGTCCACATTGAATACTCGATGCAGATGAAGGAATGGTGGAATATTGAACTCGAAGGCATTGTTC
The DNA here is from genome assembly GCA_034641835.2 of Pinus albicaulis. Lineage (NCBI taxonomy): Eukaryota > Viridiplantae > Streptophyta > Pinopsida > Pinales > Pinaceae > Pinus > Pinus albicaulis. Next base: position 1,592,386,230 of record CM076579.1, on the reverse strand, counting down.
CCTACAACCTTGGTGATGGTGTAAGACCCATATCAGAGTGAGAAAAGCTTGCCGCGGGGTCCAGTGAGGCGCTCCTTCTGCAAATGTAGCCACACTTTATCGCCCACCTGGAAGTTGTGTGGCACCTAATGTTGATCATGTCATTGCTTGTACTTAACATTGGCTCTGTCCAATATGTCATGAACTTGTTGGTGGATGTGTTGAATACGCTCGATGAAGATGTTTGCTTTGTCAACTTCAGACTGGACATGAGCCGAATCGGCCTCAGTAGCCGCAAATGGCATGGCTACGTCAATGGAACATAGCGGCTGGAATCCTATGCCCACCTGAAAGGAGCTGTGGTCAGTTGAGCTATGGAGAGACCTGTTATAACTGTGTTGTACATAGGGGAGGCTCTCATCCCATGTGCGTGGATGCTTTTAATTGTACATGCGCAGAATGTGTACAATCATCCTGTTGACAACCTCTGTCTGGCCATCATTTTGGGGATGGAAAGTTGTGGACATGGTGAGCTTGGTGTCCAGCATTGACCAGAGGCTGGACCAAAATGTGCTGAGGAACCTGCTACCTTGATTTGATATGATAGACTGTGGGATCACAAAGTGCACCCACAGTCGTTCAAATAATATTTTAGCAGTGGCTTCTGCTGTGATATTCTTCTTGCAGGCCGCCATAATGGCCATCTTCGAGAATCTGTCGATGACCACGAAAACACAGTCATTTCCATGCTTAGTAGAAGGAAGGCCCGACATGTAATCCATGGAGATGGATTCCTAAGGTCGATTAGGGATAGGTAGCGGAGCATAGAGGCCTTGCTTCTTAATGGTCGGTTTGAAAATGGTGGAAGCAGTGCAGGATATGATGTACTTCCCGACATCCTGTCGAAGGTTCGGCCAATAGAAATACTTCTGCAGTATTGCCACTGTTTTCTCAACCCTGAAATTCCCAGAGACTTGACTGTAGTGTGCTTCCCATATCATCTTGGCACGCTCGCTTAAAATAACACAAAAGGTGTCCCAAGTGACATAACGGTGCATCTTGGAGGTGAAAATTTGGAACTTGCGTACCCCCCAAGGGTGCCTTGTGTGTGTGGTTGAATTCTAGATCACTCTTGTAGAGAAGCGGCCAATCAGAAGTCTCATGCCCACAAGAGTTGAGAACGGTGGTTAGCGCCACAATCAGTGATTCGATGAGGCAGTCTGCAACATTATTGGTACTACCCTTCTTGTACTTGATGTTCAAATGAAACTGTTGTAAATATGTGGACCACTTTTGATGGTGATTGTTCTACAACTTCCCTTATGTCTGTATGAACTGTAGGATTTGGTGGTCTGTGTGGATGTTTTTTTCCTTCCCCATAATGTAATGCTTCCACTGTCGACAAGCCTGCACAATGGAATACATTTCTTTGTCATAAGTGGGATACTTGCGAACTGTGTCAAACAATTTCTCACTGTGATATGCCACTGGATGCCCATGTTGAGTAAGAACTTCCCCAATAGCATAGTCAGAGGCATTTGTCTCGATCTCAAATGTTTGTTGCAAGTCTGGTAATGTGAGCACTCAGGGAGAACAAAGGTGATGTTTCAATTCTATGAATTCCTTCTATTGATATTTCGACCAAAATAATTTTGTTTTCGCTCCTCCCTTGGTGACTTGACTGAAGGTCCAAGTGATATGAGATAATCCCAACATGAACCAGTGATAGAAATTAGCAAGAACCAAAAAGCTGTGAAGCTATGTTAGAGTGGTTGGGGCTGGCTAATCCTGAATGACTTGGATCTTGGTTGGATCCACATGCACCCCCCTTTCATCAATAATGTATCCTAGATATTGAACCTAGGTCATGCCAAAAATTCACTTCTCCATATTAGCACACAACTTGTGTTTCCACAGTGTTTGGAGGACTTGTCGGATGTGGTAGAGGTTCTCTTCCCAAGTTTGGTTGAAGATCATAATGTCGTCCAAGTAAACGACTAAAAATGAGTTGGTGAATGGCCGCAAGATGTCGTCCATCAACCTCATGAAGGTTGCGGGAGTATTCGTCAACCCGAAAGGCATGACCAAACATTCAAAAAGGCCCTCCTTGGCTTTGAAGGTCGTCTTCCACACATTGGAGGGTTTGATTGGTACCTGGTGATACCCAGACTTCAAGTCGATCTTGCTAAAATATTTCGCCCCTTTGAGTTGGTCCAGAAGGTCATCAATCCATGGGATCGGGTACCTATTCTGGACAATGATCTTGTTCAGTGCCCGAGTCGTGGCCACAATCTTCTTCTTGCCTTGGGGTTGGATCATCAGGAAAACAAATTTCCTGGTTTGGGAAATGAACTTACTGCGTTATTTTGTAGTAACCAAAGAGATAACGACACGTGGTGGTACCTCTGGTATCGTGTACAACTTATTTCTCAAAGTAACAATAACAATGCGAGGTCAAGACTCATACACAACATGTCGCTTCCACAAGTATGGTTGGCCTAATAATACATCAAAAAAATCAAGAGGAGCAATGTCACATAATACTTCATCCGTGAAGGGCTTGTTGCTATACGAAAGGCGACACTGTTGGCTAACGTAGAGATCACGTCCTTGGTGAAGCCACCCGATGGTGTATGGCTATGGGTGTGTTGTGGTCAGCAAGCCCAACCACTCCACAGCATCTGCTAAAATGAGGTTTTTTTGGCTCCCATTGTCGATAATGAACTGTAGCGGGGAACCCTTTGCCCACATTTGGGAGTGGAAGAGATGCTCCTCCTCCTTTGGATCTTCTGGTTCCTCCTTCTAGATCTTCACAATGGCAACAATGGCATTGGGATCTGCATCAATAATTTGTTTCCCTTTATCATTCCCCTTGTCAGGTTCTAATTCAGATTCGAAGCATCAATCTAATTCAGAAGCCCTCATCTTGGCCACCAGCGACTGCTTAGCCTGACACTCACTTGTGTTGTGAGTGGAGCTCTTATGGAACTCACACCATTTTACCATGTCCTTCTTTGGCTTCACAATGTTGTCTTTTCTTCAAAGGTTCGACCAATAGAAATAGTTCTGCAGTACTGCCACTATTTTCTCAACCCTGAAATTCCCAGTGACTCGACTATAATGTGCTTCCCATATCATCTTGGCATGCTCGCTTGAAGGAACACAAAGGTGTCCCAAGTGACATAACAATGCATATTGGAGGTGAAATTTTGGAACTTGCGTACCCCCCAAGAGTGTCTTGTATGTGCGGTCGAATTCTAGATCGCTATTGTAGAGAAGCGACTAGTCAGAAGTCTGGTGCCCATAAGAGTTGAGAACGGTGGTTAGCGCCACGATCAGTGGTCTGCTGAAGCAGTCTCTAACATTATTGGTGCTACCCTTATTGTACTTGATGTTCAAATGAATTTGTTGCAGATATGTGGACCACTTCTGATGGCAATCGTTTTGCGACTTCCCTTGTGTCTGTATGAACTTCAGGGGTCGGTGGTCTATGTGGATGATTGTCTCCTTCCCCATAATGTAATGCTTCCATTGTCAATAAGCCTGCACAATGGAATACATTTCTTTTTCATAAGTGGGATACTTGTGAACTGTGTCGGACAATGTCTCATTGTGATATGCCACTAGATGCCCCTGTTGAGTAAGAACTCCCCCAATAGCATAGTCAGAGGCATTTGTCTCGATCTCAAATGGTTGTTGCAAGTCTAGTAATGTGAGCACTGGGGCAGAACATAGGCGATGTTTCAATTATATGAACGTCTTCTGTTGATATTCCGACCAAAATAATTTTGCTTTCGCTCCTCCCTTGGTGACTTGGCTCAAGGGCCAAGTGATATGAGAGAATCCCAACACAAACCGGCGGTAGAAATTAGCAAGATCCATAAAGCTGCGAAGCTTTGTTAGAGTGGTTGGGGCTGGTCAATCCCGAATGACTTGGGTCTTGGTTGGATCCACATGCACCCCCATTTCATCAATAATGTATCCCATATATTGAACCTCGGTCATGCCAAAAATGCACTTCTCCAAATTGGCACATGACTTGTAGTGTTTGGAGGACTTATCGTATGTGGTGGAGGTGCTCTTCCCAAGTCTAGCTGAAGATCAGAATGTCATCCAAGTACACCACTACAAATGAGTTGGTGAATGGTCGCAAGATGTCGTCCATCAACCTCATGAAGGTTGTAGGAGCATTCATCAACTCGAAAGGCATGACCAACCATTCGAAAAGGCCCTCCTTAGCTTTGAAGGCCGTCTTCCAGACATTAGAGGGTTCGATTGGTACCTGGTGATACCCAGACTTCAAGTCGATCTTGCTGAAATATTTCACCCCTTTGAGTTGGTCCAGAAGGTCATCAATTCGTGGGATCGAGTACCTATTCTGGACAGTGATCTTATTCAGCGCCTGATAGTCAATACAGATTATCCAAGTCCCATCCTTTTTATGTACCAACACGATCGGGCTCCCACAAGGTGATGAACTTGGCCGAATGTGACCTTTCTACAACAGTTCCTGAATCTGCCACTTGATTTCGTCATTCTCCAGAATAGAGCGCCAATAGATCGGTCCATTGGGCAGAGGCACACCTGGGGTCAGAACAATAGGGTGCTTGACTTGATAGTGCAGAGGAACCCCTATGGGTGAGGTGAAGATGTCCCCAAACTCCTCCACAACCTTGTCCATTTGTTGTTATTGTGCAGAGGAGCCCTGCTTGGAGGTCGTGGCCATAGCCTTCTTCTTGCCCTGGGGGCAGATCATCAAGAAAACAAATTTCTTGCTTTGGGAAATGAGCTTACTGCATTTTTTTGCAATAACCAAAGAGATAATGGCAGATGATGGTACCTCTGGTATCCTGAACAACTTATTTCCCAACATCACAATAAAAGCACGAGGTCAGGACTCAAACACAACATGTCGCTTCCACACGTATGGTTGGCCTAATAATACATCAGAAACATCAAGAGAAGCAATGTCACATAATACCTCATCCGTGAAGGGCTTGATGATATAGGGAAGACGACACTGCTGGCTAACACAGAGATCCCATCCTTGGTGAAGCCACCCGATGGTGTATTGTTGTGGGTGTGTTGTGGTCGACAAGCTCAACTGCTTCATAGCTTCTGCTGAAATGAGGTTCTTTTGGCTCCCATTGTTGACAATGAACTGTAGCAGGGAACCCTTTACCCACATCTAGGAGTGGAAGTGATACTCCTCCTCCTCTGGATCTTTGCAGTGGCAACAGTGGCATTGGCCTCGGCATCAATAATATGTTTCCCTTTGTCATTCCCCTTGTCAGGTTCTGATTCAGAGTCAGAGCATGGATCTAATTCAGAAGCCCTCATCTCGGCCACTAGTGACTGCTTGGCCCGACACTCACTTGTGTTGAGTGGAGCTCTTATGGAACTCACACCACTTTCCTGTGTCCTTCTTTGGCTTCGCGGTGTTGTTCTTTGCTTGTGGCTTTCGCAGGTTTTCTTGGGCCGACATGCCTTGGCTTTGTCCTTTGTTCTGCGGTTTGGGGGCCCCTTTCCCTTACTTTTGATTTGCAGATCCAGAATCTCGCTTCTTCTGTTTGAATTTTTGCTCAATCTTGGTAGCATACCGGTATGTTGTACCAAGCGAGGAGATGTCAAGGAACTCCTTTTCCTCCTAAATGTATCTGTGTAGGCAACTTCGATACTTTAGCACCAAATGTTTCTTCGAATATTTGATACCCAACTTTGTGCGCAGGGTATGGAACAGATTCATCAGCTCATGCACATCTTGATCCCTTTGTTGCCGGAGCATGGTCCATTGTATGTACTTGTCCTCATAGCTCCCCACGGGATAGTATTGTTCCTTGATGGCGTCTCGAAAAGAATTCCAAGTGGGTACGACTAAGAATAGAGAGGAATCTGTATCATCCTTTTTCTCACAGTAGGTTTCCCACCAGTCTTTGACATGGGGGGTAGCTTTGAGGAGTGCAAAAATAATCTTCTCCTGGTCAGAAAAGTCATGAACCGAGAAATATCCTTCTAATAGATTCAACCATCTATCTACGGTATCTGCATCTATTTTACCCTTAAATATGGGAATGTCAAATTTTACTAGTACCTTAAATGGAGTCGCACCTCCAGAGTGGTTGTTGGATGCAAATGCGCCGCCGGTGGGCAGTCGTTGAAGGATCTGGGCAAAGTTATCCATCATTGCATTCCTTTGTTTTTCGAGGGCCTCCTCGAGCAATATTTTGATAGGATTTCTTGCTCCCTCATCTTTCTTTTCATCCCCCATGGGCGTCCGTCGGGGTTTGCGAGGCTGATCTTGCAAAGGTTCAACCAGATTGAGCCCTAACTCCTTATACCCCGACTTCATTGGGGACATGCAAAGAAGGATCAAGAAAAAGCAGACCGCACTAATACCACTTATCCGGATTTATGTAGGAACACAACAAAATACACATATAACCATAAGCACAAAGATGCAGCGGAAATAACACTTCATTTCATTAATATCAAAGAGTTGAAATTTGCTTACAGACAGAATGGAAATAATCTAGCTAGGGCATTGGTAGCTTATCTCTGAGAAGAGATGTGGCAGCTACAAGCCTCTGAACAGTGTTCCAATGAGGCTCAAGGGCCTATTTATTATAGAGAAACAATGTAAAACCCTAAACATCCAAAAACCTAACCCTAGGAGATGAACCGCCAAAACTATGGACCCCATTTGGGTAAATTGGTGTTTCAACTTCCCAAGCTCGTATCTTTGACATATTATCTTCGTTTGACGCACATGATACATCGTTAGAAAGATCTATTCAAGGACTACAACTACTGACCATGAATATCAATTTTGAAATGGAACCATATTCACCGGGAGCGCGATGCCCAAAAAACGTCGTTTAGGGCCTCAAAACGGCTTCAAAAGTTCATGACCTGAAAAACTGCTAAAAATAGTAAGTTGTGCTGAAACTAAAAAACTGAAAAAGACAATAGTGAAGCCCCAAGTGAAATAAGTAGATGGCCACCAATATTCACCTGAATCATTTTTCATCAACTTACGTATTATATTGTTTAAAAGTGATGAATTAAGAAGTTAGGAAAATAAAGATAAAATAAACCGAAGAGAATATTAGAACTATAAAGTCTTAGTATTACAACAATATTTAACAATATAAGATGTACAATCATATTTAGATATTAAGTCTTACAATATAGTTAAATAAATAATAGTTTTGTTGGACACGATTATATGTCATAAATATTTTTGTGACTATGTAACTGCATCAAATTAACGAGAATGGATGACAGATTTCCCGACCGTTATTGGGCTTAGAGTCTGATTCGATGATTCCAAGCATAGGATTCTTTCAATTACGGTGTTTTGTTTTCATTCGGAATTTAGCCGAGACCAGGATCTCGTTCCTTATCAGCGCGCAATAGCGTCATAATTCATAGGTGAATTCATATAAATAAACGAAGAAACTCAAAGCATTCGCATTCCCATTCCCATTCCCGTTGAGAGGAGTAGAAGATGGACACCTGCAAGGTTCCTCCCTCTCTTTTATGGACATTACTTTTCCTCTTCTCTTTTTTCATTCTGTTTCTCAGCCCACCCATATTTTCTTCCACCCTTCAATTATCACACCGTAGGCATCCTCATCTCAGCAATGCTTCTGATCAGGAAGCTCTCCTTGCATTTCTGTCTGCAATCACATATGATCCGTCTGAGTCATTAGGCGCCACGTGGAAACAGAATGTTTCGTTCTGTCAGTGGACAGGTGTGATATGCAGTCGCCACAGACAGAGAGTGGTATCTCTCAATGTTTCAGACATGGGATTACGAGGTACAATCTCTCCCCTTCTCGGCAATCTCTCCTTTCTTACAATGCTCGACCTTAGCAATAACAGTTTTCATGGTCACATTCCCTATCCATTGGGAAATTTGTTTCGCTTAAAAGAACTTTACCTGTGTTCTAATCACCTCCAAGGTTCTATTCCGCCCACTCTTGGTGGGTGCCGTAGTTTACAACTCTTGTGTATGTACAATAACAATCTCACAGGTACAATCCCGCCCTGGTTGGGAAACATGTCGTCTTTGGAGCACATAAGGCTGGCTAACAACAACCTTCACGGGGGTATTCCATCCGAATTGGGTATGCTAAGCCAGGTGAGATTTATTTCACTAGGCCAAAACAGTCTCACAGGACAAATTCCATCTTCCTTGTCTAACTGCACAAGTCTTCAAGAATTGGGTACTGAAATTAACTATTTTACTGGTAACGTTCCCGCTGAGTTGTGTACGAAGAGCACCCAGTTGACCAAACTCTTCTTAGGTGGTAATCAATTGAGCGGCACCATTCCTGCTTCTCTGTTCAACTGCACGAAGCTTCAATATATCGACCTATCGTACAACAACCTCGGCGGAGTAGTGCCCATGGAGTTCGGTAAGCTGACGAAGCTTAAATGGCTTAACTTAGGCGCTAATGGCCTGGTTAGCAGAAGCACCACGAGCTTGCCCATTCTTACTGCTCTTACTAATTGTTCCATCTTAGAAAATTTATATTTATTTGGTAACAATTTTAAGGGACGTTTGACCTTTTCTATAGGGCACCTCTCTACTAAATTATCTTACATGAACTTGGAAGAGAATAAATTAACAGGAGAAATACCTCCACAGATTGGAAACTTATCTAGTTTAACACGACTTCTTTTAGACGTCAATAATTTTACAGGGCCTATACGTTTTACATTTAATACCCTTCAAAACTTGCAAGTGTTAGACATGTCAGCCAACTATTTACAAGGAAACATCCCTTTCAATATTGGGCAACTCAAAAGCTTAGGGTCTTTAGCTTTGTCTCAAAATAATTTTGATGGAAGAATCCCTGATTCTATTGCTAACCTCCAACAGTTAAGATATCTGGATCTTTCTTATAATCAATTATCAGGTAATATAACTACAAATCTAGGGAAATGTGTGAACTTATTAAAGTTAGACCTATCATACAATAGGTTGACTGGGCACATACAATAGGTTGACTGGGCAAATACCTCCAGAGGTTGCAGGGCTTAAAAATTTAGCTATTTTTTTCAACTTTTCAAACAATTTATTACATGGACCTGTGCCTTCAGGATTAAGCAAGATGACTATGCTTCAAGCTATAGATATTTCTGCAAATCAATTAACTGGCTACATTCCAAGTACACTCCAAAGCTGCATGGGACTAGAGTACCTCAATCTTTCCCGCAATGCCCTTGAAGGTCCAATTCCAATTACACTCAATGAACTTCAAAACCTTGAGGACATGGATTTATCCTACAACAATTTATCAGGTGGAATACCCTTGTCATTGGAAAAGCTCAAAATGCTTCACCATTGTAATTTTTCTTTCAACAAGTTGTCAGGAGAAGTCCCTAAAGGAGGAATTTTCAAAAAGCTTGGTGCCATGGTATTCATGGGAAATCCCGACCTCTGTGGACCTTGGGTGGGTCTGCCACTATGCTATGCTCACAAACATCAAAGTGTTTGGCATACAAAAACAGTTATCATACCTATGGTTATTGCTGCGATGATTATTGTATTGTGTTTGTTTTTGGGAATCTTGTGGATTCAAAATCGCAAGAAACATATTCATATAGAGGTTGGGGCATCCTTCACTATGAGGCATCATCGAAGAATTTCATATGGAGAGATCATGACTGCAACAAATGAATTTAGTGATGCCAACTTGTTAGGAGTTCGTAGTTTTGGAAAAGTGTACAAAGGGGTTTTAAAGGATGGCACTGTTGTTGCGATCAAGCTTCTCAATTTGGAAAATGAGGGGGGCCACAAGGGTTTTGACAAGGAATGCAAAGTTTTGGGTAAAGTTAGGCACCGGAATTTGATTAGAATCATAACATCTTATTCAGACCTCCAAATGAAAGCTTTAATATTTCCATTGATGCAAAATGAAAGCTTAGAGAAGTGGTTATATCCTAATGGCCAAGAAAAAAGTAATTTGAGTTTGCTTCAAAGGTTGAATATAGCAATAGATATCGTGCAAGGCATGGCATATCTCCATCACCATTGTTTTGTGCAAGTGCTTCATTGTGATCTGAAACCTAGCAATGTGCTTTTGGGTGAAGATATGACAGCCTATTTAACAGACTTTGGCATTGCTAGTATACGTTTTGCAGATTCTAAGGATTCAGAGATCACCTCGACACATGCACTCAAAGGGTCAATAGGCTACATTCCACCAGGTATTATGTGAACTAGATAGCATATCAAACAAATGTTAGGTATCATATGAATTAGAATATCAAACAAATGTTAGGTATTATATGAACTAGATAGCATACTAAGCAATGTTGGCAATTTCCTGTTTTATTAAAATTTGTATATTATAAGCCTTATGATGAGAATGTCTCACTGCAGAATATGGATTGGGTGGACATGCCACGACAAAAGGTGATGTTTATAGCTATGGAATACTATTATTAGAGATGTTGACTAGAAAGAAGCCCACACACAACATCTTTGTGGAAGGAATGAATTTGCAGAAATGGGTGGCTAGTGGTTTTCGGAACCATGTAAAAGATGTGGTCGATGGGAGTCTATTGGGGAGGACAAGTATGAGCACTATAGAGGATAAGGAGCTCCATTGCCTTAGTCAACTCATAAGTGTGGGTTTGCTCTGCGCAAAAGAATCTCCTGAAGCACGACCTACTATGATAGACATTCTGGGTACATTGCAAAGCATCAAAGAGACCTTCTTAGGAGCTACAGGAATTCCAAAATTGCAATCAGAAATATCACATTTACTAGGCAGTACAAGTACTTCTCATCATAATAACATTGGTGAATGCCAAAGTTCTTCTAGTGTATTGTAAGGCATCAGTGGTTATATAAATGAACTGTGAAATAATTTGATCCAGTAGTAGTATAATTGAACCATGAAGTAATTTGATCCATTGTCAGTTATTCAACTGAACTATGAAGTAATTGGAATCCTTCGCCATTAGTTCCAGCTAGTTCACGTCTTATTTTCCTCTCCTCTATGCAGCCTATTTGTAAATTTATTCTTCTCTCCTCTATGTGGCGTGTCTACTGTAACTTGTTGGGTAAATAAGCTTGAAAAATAAAGTTAAATATGAAATAAATGTTGCCTTGCAAATGTTACCACAACAATAAAATCCCCTATCCTGATTTTAGAAAAACTTTACGTATATCAATCTTATTGTTCAATATCCCTCTACATCTGTAGTAAAATGTAATGCAATTTGGTCTTAGTTGTGTTGTTTGGGGTATATAAATATACCAAGGGCAATTTGGTTTTATTTGTGTTGTTTGGGGTATATAAATATACCAAGGGCTTTGTATTTACTTTAAAGGATTAAAGGGCAGGTCAGCAATTTTGTTTCCACAAGCATTCATGAAGCATGAAAATGTTGACAAAGAAGACGCTTAGACCTTTTTTTAGATGTTTCTTCTTTACACCAACACCATGAAGATCAATGTGTACCAGAGACGGTTCTACCTTATTCCCAGAACAGCTTATTCCTTAGGTTGGACAGATTATTTTCAGAGGCAGCTGTAGGGTGAAATTGGTAGGACAAGTAGCATAATTAGTTCAAGATTTAGACTTGAATTTAAAATATTATTGTGACATCGGTTTAAAATAGGCCTGTTATCTCTGATATGTCAGGAGGGTAACTCTTGTGATTTTCAATACCAAATATGATATACAACATGATGCATATGGATTTTAGATGGATTTGGGGGTTTCAAGAGAGCATTCTGGGGGTTTATCAGCACGAACTTTTTCAGGCATATATAGTAATGTAACTTTTGTCCAAGAATTTTATTGTTATGGCACTTTCCCAGTAGGGTCCAAGGATTTTATTATTATGGCACTCTCCCAGTAGGCAGATTTGGAATCTCGAAGGAGAGTGTATAACCTGTCATATGCTTAGCATTTTATGATTTTAATAACCTTTTCAGGGCTGTTTGTTGACGAGGAATGCAATAACTCTGATTTGCAGCAGAGACCGCATGAGAGTAACATAACAGCAGATTACCCTATGCAGTGAACAACGTTGTGCCAGTCCGGCACAATATGTTTCACTCAGGCAGAGGAGTAGAAAAGGAATTTGTGTGGTAGTACAGTTCTTTCCGAGTTGAAGGATGAAAATAACTATATCCCTAAACTATGCTGAAAGGACAATCCAGGAGAAGATAAAGTAGGCGCTATGGCTTGTGATAGGGACACTATTATGAATAATCCATTTCACTAAGGCCAATTTTGAGTATTTCACTAAGGCAAATCTTGTGACTAACACTTGGACTCAGTAGTCTCCGCACAATATCTCTATACCCAAAAAACATAGTTGGAATACTTGTGAGACGTCTTTTTAGCATGATTGTCGCTATTATTGGAAAGTTAGCATGAAACTCTGATTTCCTGTCTGAGGTACTAAACAAATTGTCTGCTGAGTTTTGGAGCTATGTTCCTATTGCAGCAAGAGTGTTATGTTGAGAGAGCCTTTCTGGAGGATTTGCCGGTCATGTTTCAGAGTAAGTGTTCCAGTTTTGAAGTTCCAGATGTACGGTCAGGGTTTGTAAGGCAGAAATCTGTTGCTATCAATAAGAAGTGGCTGTATGATTCCCAGATCCTTAGTGATCAAATGGAGAATGCGCTTGGAGCTGCTGCTGGGCTCGAAATAAACGTGGTCTGTGCTTATTGAGGTGCTGGTCACATGATTTTGTTTGTCATTTGTTCAGGCTGAATAAGGAAAGTGCCTTAAAGCATGAACAATACGGTATCAAATGTTTATAGAGCAGCAAACTAACAATGGATTCAGTCTTGATAAGAGCAAATTTCATCCTACTCATGGAGGTCTTGCAATGCAATCCTGCGCTCAGGATACACCATAACACAAGAAATTCTGGAGATTCGTATTTGCTGATCTAAATCATAAATTGTTGACCAACCTATCTCAAGACTTAGCATACATTAGGGCTGACCTATATTTTGTTAGTGGAAGAACGCATATATAAACCTTGTGCGCCTTATTCAGGATCTACAATATGACTAACGCTAGCAGTGAGGGAAACTGTAGAAGCAGCAACAAAAGCATACTTTTTCGCAGTATTTCTCCACATATAGAGGACACTTACAATTTTTTTCCATGCATTCTTCTGAGCTGTGCTTCATTTGTAAATAAATCTGTCTTTATGTAGCATGAAAACAATCTAATTCTGGCTATATATATCAGCAAGCCCATGAACTGGTTAGAAGTCAAAAATTGAGGTGTCCTCTGCCCTTTTCCTGGCACTAAAACTCAATTACCTGAAGAGCACCTTTCAAGGGATATCAGAAGCATCGAATTAGCATTTGTCACAGTATAAAATCATTTAGAAAATATTTAGATGAGTTGAGCAACTCCCTGGTCATGCAGATTTGAAGAAAGATGTCTATATCTGGTGGAATTTTATAGTATTTGTAAATATTAAAGACTATCCAAAACGCTAATGAGCATATGCTAATGATTAGTTGACTTCTTACATCTTACATGGTACTTAATATTGTCTGTATCCACAATTAACCTTTTTTGCATCTATATTGTTGAAGCAACCCATGTCTTTGAGGAGGTGGTTAAAACTAGCACAGACCGTCTTCTCATCTTTTGGCACATATGAAATCCACTTATGAAAGAATTTGTTAGGAAGTGCCCAACATCCCCAAAGAGAAGCCTAGAAAATGGAATGCCCAACATTCAAAGAGAAGCCTAGAAAATGGAATGCCCAACTTTATGAAGTTTTTCTAGTTATTTCATTATTATATTATTATATCCCGAAGCAGAGCAAGGAATTAGAAAATATTAATATCTATGAAGGATTTAGAAACTATTAATATTTATGGCAGTTAAAAGTGGATTGGAAAAATATTTACTATTTTTTCAAAAGTTATTTTATTATTTTGGAGAAAAAAATTGTGTGGAAGATTCAAGATTGTTTTATCATTTGTTATTATAGAAATTATTTGATTTAGGAAAATAGTCATATTTTAATTAAGAGGAGATGGACCTACAGTCTTCAAAAGGCTTAGCTTTCTTTTTCATTTTTTATGGTTGGATTTGTGAAGGCTTAGCTCTCTTTTTCTTTTTTTATGGTTGGATTTGTGGAGAAATCCCTAGCAGTGGGTGAGGACTCGGGAGTCATTTAGACCTTTATTGTTTTTTTTCTTGTTAAATTAGCTTGACATTTGTTTATGGAGTAACAACTTAGTAAGAGCTTTTTATTTTCTATCATATTATCTTTGGAATGTTGTTGCTTTATTTATCAGGATTTGGTTGAATGCATTTATACTTCATTCCAAAAAACTATTATCTCCATAAGTACTAAATGTTATCTGGTTTAGTAATATCCTTGACATATTTTTGCAATTTGAGACAACAAGGAAAGTGTGAAAGTAGCTTCAATGTAGTCTTAACGGCATTGTCCACTTCCCATTATTGAGATAGCCTCCCATATAAGCCTTGATTTCACCTCACTACCCAATAGAAATACATTAGCCTCTGATTCTTCCATCCATTTTATTTTCTTAATTCTTTGAAAACTCTTTTTTGTTAGAATGTACTCTTCATATCGCCTTTCCTCTCATTGCCCAAAATCTCAGCAATCCTATCCTAGGGAAGCCTCCCTAGAGTCGGGGAGAGGCAGTTTAAGTGTGAAAGAGTGAGGGTGAAGTGATAGTAGCCTCCCTCTTAGTTACATGAAAGATATGCTTATGCTTTAGGACTGTATCACAAACAATAAGGGTTTGTGTGATAAAAATATCTAATAAAAGTGTTTCAACAATGCATTTATGGGGAATATATATATGTGTGTGTGTGTGGATGGATTTACTTTATTTTTGGACATTTGCACCAATGTAAACAATTATGCCTTATACATGATGAACACTTTTATGTATAGTGGTTGGTTTAGCACCCATTCATTCTTCATTGATATCAAATCCTTAGTATATGATGCCAAATGAGGGCTCTTTTCAACCCGCTATATCGAGCCCTCTACTTCTATGATAAGTCTCTATCCTTGCAAGAATTCGGTTACCTATAATGACTGCTAGAAATAATGTTGTGGGATTTTAATAAACCCTTTCTCATGGCTCTTCAAATCTTTCTCTGAAGCTTTAGATTTACATGCAGTTTGATCAATTCTAGGTATTCAATTCTTTGCCACTCTAATTCCTTGAATAGGTCAGAGTTAACCTCTAATTTCTCTTGTGCTTTGTTTCTAGCTGTAGGGTGAAATTGGCAGCACAATTATTATAATTAGTTCAAGATTTAGACTTGAATTATGTTTTAAAATATTGTTATGACACCGGCTTTAAATAGGCCCCTTATCTCTGATATTTCATGAGAGTAACTTTTGTGATTTTTAACACAATATATCATATAGATAAATGTATTTCGGATTAATCACATTATTATGATTTGGTGGAGGTTTCAAACCAGCTAATGTGATTCACCCTCGGGACAAGGTGAAAAAAGCTAAATCGATCATCATGAATAAATAGTAAGGATGCAACATTGCCCTGATATAGCCGTTAAAAACTAGTTAAAAACTAGCCTTTATTGAGTTAGTTGATTAGTTATTAAGAAAATAATATTTAAAATTTTTAGTTGTTAGGAAATAATTACTCGAGTGCAACATTGCTCGGATATAGTCGTTAAAAACTAGTTAAAAACTAGCCTTTATTGAGTTAGTTAATTAGTTATTAAGAAAATAATATTTAAAATTTTTAGTTGTTGGGAAATAATTACTAAAAGGGTTAAAGTTGATAGTAAAAAAGAATTTACTTATTTAAAAAAAAATTAATTATTTAAAAATAAATATTTTAATTAAAAATAAAAGGAATTAGAAATTGTATTACTATAATCTAAGAAGGGGGAATTATATATTATAATTATATAAATAAGGGAAAAAAGTAAAGTTAAGACCAAGAAAAATAAATACTAAGGAAATAGGTAAAAGGAAGAAATAAAACAAAAATGTAATCAACAAAAATAGGGGTTAAAATTAAAGACATGAAGAAGAAGGGAAAGATAACCAAGAAAAAACCTATAAATACCTAAGGAAACAAAAATCCCAATGAGGGGGTGGCGGCGGTAGGTGTGGGGGGGGGGGGGGAAGAAATCACAATGAAAGAGCCAAAGTCCAGCTCTTACTCAATTTCCTGCCATCATCCCTGTTGAGATTCCTAGCATGCCTCTCAATCTCAATAGCCTTCTGAAGCTTCCTATGGTGGAAGTGGTCAACCTTAGCAAGGACTTTGGAGTCCTTAATGCAGACATGGTGACACGATTTTTCTGCATGTTCAGCAAGAGCTGATGTGAGTGAGTGATTGTGCCTAATGTCTGCAACATGCTCTTGGATTCTCTATTTAATGGACCCCGACCAGTTTCTCCAATATAGGGAATACCACAGGAACAAGGAACCATGTAAACACCTTTCATGTCCTTAGGGTCAACAGGGTCCTTGACAGATCTGAGAGAATTCCTAATAGTACAAAGATGTTTGAACGATGAGGAGACATTATTCCTTCTTAAGACATGGACAATTTTGTCCGTTGTCCCTTGGATAAACGAGAGATGAACCTTGGAAATAGGCTCCCCTCGATTAGATTTGTCTCTTAACCCTTTATATGCTTTTTGAAAGGCCTTAAGGCCCTAAGATCTATTATACCCATTATTTTCAAAGACATCAAGGAGATGGTATTTCTCTGACTCCAGGTGGATGTCATTAGAAATTGTCAGAGCATGGGTAGCAAGAGTGAAAAGAACACCAAATTTCTGAGCAGAAAAATGATGGGAACCAGCATGAAGAGAACCACTAATTTAGTAGTGTTATAGTCTGAGATTCAATTAATGACATCAATGGCCTCATGGATGGGGATTTTGGTAAATAATGATACAACGTCAAAACTAAGGAAATATTTTATGACAAAAAACTAAGGTTCCCATCATTTTCTTGCTCAAAAATTTGGTGTTCTTTGCACTCTTGCTACCTGTGCTTTGAGAATATCTTACGAAAACCACCTGGAGTCAGAGAAATCCCATATCCTTGATGTCTTTGAAAATAATGGGTATAGTAGATCTCAGGGCCTCAAGGCCTTTCAAAAAGCATATAAAGGGTTAAGAGGCAAATCTACTCGGGTGGATCCTATTTCCAAGGTTCATCTCCCATTTATCCAAGGGACAACAGACAAAATTGCCCATGTCCTTAGAAGGAATAATGTCTTCTCGCCATTCAAACCTTTTCGTACTATTAGGAATTCTCTTGGATGTGTCAAAGACCCTGTTAACCCTAAGGACATGAAAGGTGTTTACATGGTTCCTTGTTCTTGTGGTATTCCCTATATTGGAGAAACGGGTCAGTCCATTAAACAGAGAATCCAAGAGCATGCTGCAGACATTAGGCACAATTGCTCTCGCACATCAACTCTTGCTGAACATGTGGAAAAATCATGTCACCATGTCTGCATTGAGGACTCCAAAGTCCTTGCTAAGGTTGACCACTTCCACCATAAGAAGCTTCGGGAGGCTATTGAGATTGAGAGGCATGCTAGGAATCTCAACAGGGATGATGGTTGGAAATTGAGTAAGAGCTGGACTCTGGCTCTCTCGTTGTGATTTCTTCCCCCCCCCCCCTCATTGGTATTTTTGTTTCATTAGGTCTCTATAGGTATTTTCTTGGTTATTGTTGGAGCGGGGTCCCTTAGAAACGAATTTTGGAGTAAAAATATTGTATTTTTTTGTAAATTTTTCTAAGTTAAGTCGTGCACGCTAAGCAAAGCACAGGTGAAGGGGCTGGTCAAATCCCCTCATGATTTGTAATGGGCCAAAGGGTAGAACTAGGGGCCACAAACCACAGTTTGTGGACTTTAAATGAGCGCAGGCTAAAGTTATAAATATGAGTCTATATCGAGTCGATAAGGGCATGAAGTGGTATGTATGAGCTATGTTTTGATGTTCTGAGCTAGGAAGCGAACTTGTCTAGGTTTAGAAGGATCCTACTGGCCATGTGCACAGAGACCTTAGTCATGCTGTGTGCGGACCCCACTGACTGTGTGCGCGGGTAGAAGGAAATTGTTGCAAGGAAGATTTGAACGGTGAATGAATAAATGAACGTTTTGGATGAAATCTAAGGATCAAATGCATCTATATTCTTCTTTATGATCTGTCAAATGCATCTATCCACGATATTTTCCTGAAGATGAACCATGGTGGACTGGTTCGAAACGTCGAATTTATCAACCATAGATGCGATTTACTGGGAAAAATTGCTACACAAAATACCAATCGCAAAAGTCTCATATATATAATTTATGATCTGTTTCTGCGTATTATTTCTATTTACTGTGTTATATGTGCTTGGATCAGTTGTGCAACTATTGTCTGCCTTAGATGAATGATAAATGAATGGATCTATTGATGTCAAAATTAAATGATATGTATTAAGGACTATTGAAGGGACTATAGAATCTGTATCAATGCGTGCGCAGGGTAACCTGCGTAAATAGACCTAAATCTGTCTAGTTAGGGTTTTTGGTTATGGCTTTTTTTGTGAAGGTTAGATCACAGTTGTTTTAGATCTAAAGAAATCGACATCATTTAATTCTCTCTAAGGGTGTGGAATCCTAGTTCTAGCACCCCCCCATACTGCTTCAGGTGAGACTTTGACTTGCGCAAGTAGGTCACTGCCGAAAGTGCAAGTAGATCATTGCTGAAAGGGCTAGCAATAAGAGGGTTTTGTTGGTCAACCTTAACTCTTAACTTGGGTCAAGACCCCTCAAGCCAACAATTATTTTTCCCTTCTTATTCCTATCTTTAATTTTAGCCCATCTTTGTTGACTACATTTTTGTCTTCTTCCTTCCTTTTACTTATTTCCTTGGTATTTATTTTTTTTGGTCTTAACTTTACTTTTTTCCTTATATGGCCTGAAAACAATCTAATTCTGGCTACAGTTTTTCTTTTTCCTAAAGCACCGTGAATTCATTGAACATAATATTAATATATTCATCCAACAGATAGTATAGAAAAGAAATAATCCAAAATTGAGGTGCTATTTTTCTTATTCCTAAACTCAATCACAAGAACAACACCTTAGATTCATTGAATATCATATTATTATATTCATCTAACAAATGGTATAGAAAAGTAATAATCCAATAATCATAGAAAAGCAATAATCCAATAATCAGATGGCAACCATGTATTTGAGGAGCTAGATATCACTACTATGTCCCTTCCTTCGAAACGTGAGATCCACTTATCAAGGAATTTATTAGGAAGTGCAAGCTAAAACCAAACCTAATATATGGAACTCTTGTCTTCATGAAGATTTGCTAGTTGTCTTATTATTTTATCATTATGTAAAGCTAATATTTAGAAAATATTAATATTTATGGGAAAAATTTGGATTTGAAAATAATTTGCCTTTTTTTAAGTGGTTGAGTCCTATGGTTATTATTATTTTTGGATAAACAAATGGTTTAGAAGATTTAAGATCTTTTTTTTTATTTTTTTATATTGGAGAAATTGGTGGATGTAGGAAAACAATCATATTTTAATGTAAGAGGAGATGGACCTAAGAATATCTAGAAGGCCTAGCTTTCTTAGTCATTTTTTGTGATGGGATTTGTGGAGAAATCCCTTGGAGCCTTATATTATGGGTGAGGAATCTTTTAGATCTCTATTTGTTTTCTTGTTGTTAAAGTAGCTTGACATGGCTTTATGGAGTAACAACTTAGTAATAGCTTTACATGTTCTCTCAAGTCATTTTTGGAATGATGGAAATGTTGTCTTACTTCTCAAGATTCGGTTAAATGCATTTATATTTCATTCTAAAGGGCTATAATCTCTATAATTATTGAATGTTATCTAGTATATTAATATCCTTAGCATTACTTCTGTAATTTGAGACAAGAAGAAAAGTGTGAAAGTATCTTGAGCATCTTAGTGACATTGTCCTCTTCCCATCATTGGGATAGCCTCCAATATGTGATAAAACTAACTAAAAGCACTCTTATATTCCACGCAAAGGTGTATGCGTCAATACACACATAGATTACATTCATATTACTCTAATATATATAGTTTCTCATATCTAACTTATTCCTAAGTTAGAAGGAGAGGTTGGGAGCATTTCTCAACTATCACAAACTAACATCTCAAATAAAGGATGTAAGCATTAATTCCAACATCTCCTCTTAATGCTTACATTACATAAATTTATTGAAAACACAATCATTATTTAGCTTATCAGTATAGGCTCCATCAAGTTGCCTCATGACCCTCGTAAAGGTGTAGTCAGCAAGTTGGATTTTCGAGTTCAGCCCCTGAACTCCCAAATCAAGGACTTCCCGAAGTCAATTACCGGACAACATCCCAATCTGTCGCATAACCTCATTATAAGACCACTCCCAAGTCTTCAAGAAATGAGGGATCCTTCCCTAGATCTGCAACTGCCATACTATCTGGACAAACATCCATATTGAGCCTTACTTCCACTCAATCTCTTAAATAGTGGCTTCAGACAGATCGTTGAACTACTAGTCATTCTATGGATGAGCTCCCATCTATCGAGATACATGGGTGCCAACCGTTGTACTCGCTAGTCGTATAGAAAAGTCGTCTAAATACGGAATGTATCTAGATTCAACTATTACATCATAACCTTTTTATCTAAGTTTCAAAATTCATCCTCACTTAATTTACAAACAATACTAAACCACAAAGATTTCAACAAGCCAGATTTAACCATAGAACTCAGCCACCAGCAAAGAGCTTTATTCTTGTTGCAAGTGTTTGTGCCACTTATGCCATCAGCGTCACTGATCTTCAGCTACAACCGGGGATCTTTCTTACGCGACTCCACTCCAAACAAAAAACATGAACATGATCAGGTCCATTGTATCAGTCCACTTGGTAAGAAAATCAACATAGAATGACATTGGAGTAATTATCTCTCCATTTCCCATCGCCTACAAAGTGTGATTAATTAAAATGATAAGTATGTCTTTTGTAGCACAATAATATTGTACCACTCCAACAGAGACTGAATCGTGAAGATCGGGATCTTCAGAAAACTCTTTGACCAATGTTGTGAACAATATTGCATCACAACACTGAATGATGCCCAGTAGCCAAGGCAAGTCAGAACAAGACGCTTCCATACACATATCATCACATTTAGACTCCTTAATAGATTCCACATATTCCTTAAACCGCTTCAAAATGGCATCTCTACATGCATCTTTAATAGTTGGTGGCGTATTTGACTTAAGGTAGTCAAATTATCTGTTTCTCCGCAGCGCTGTGAAACTCTGACGATCCATAGTAAGCCATCTTCAAAAATTCTGGTAGAGACTCATTCAACATCTTTAAATTCTCGCAATCCGATTTGATCTGGCTCATATCAAGTCTAGCAGCTCAATCAGGCAATACATTTATGTTCAACGATGACAGCAAGACGGGTCAGTCCTTTGACGAAGCGTCAGTCCAAGGATTTGTTACCTAAACGGAAATCCATCGCCATAGCTCCATCCAAAAATCCTTTGGTTGAAGTTAAGCATCTGCAGTTAAATTTGAAATGTCCATCAGAAGACATCCTCTCCTGCTCTATAGGTTTGACTGGCCAACAATTCACACTTCTTTATACAAATAACACACTATTAAGTAGCAAAAAAAAACACACATCTCTCTCAATCCCAGTACGAGCTTGAAGCTCTGACACCAAGATAAAACTAACTAAAAGCACTCATATATTCCACACAAAGGTGTATGCGTCAATACACACACATATTACATTCATATTACTCAAATATATAGAGTTTCTCATATCTAACTTATTCTTAAGTTAGAAGGAGAGACTGAGAGAATTTCTCAACCATCACAAACTAACATCTCAAATATAGGATGTAAGCATTAATTCCAACAATATGAGCCTTGATTTGACCTTTCCGCCCAATAGAAAGACATTTTCTTCCATCCATTTTATTTTCTTAATTCTTTGAAAACACTTTTTTTTCATTTACTCTACATATCACCTTTCCTCTCATTGCCTAAAATCTCAACAACCCTATCCTAGGGAAGCATCCCTCGAGTTAGGGAGAGGTGGCTTAAAGTGTAAAGAGAGGGTGAGGCAATAGTGACCTCCCTCTAGTTAGATGAAAGATTCTCTTGAACTTTAAGACTTTATCACAAACATTGAAAGTTTGTGAGATAAAAATATCTAATGAAAATCTCAACAATGCAGTTCTTTGGCATATATATACATATATACATACTTTATTTTTGTATAATTTCATCAGTGTAAACTATTATGCCTTGTACATGTTGAGCACTTCTAATGTGTGTATGGTGGTTTGTTTGACATCCATTCATTGTTCATTGGTCTCAAACCCCAAGTATATGATGTCAAATGAGGGCTCTTTTCAACCCTTGACATCTATCTTGAACTCTCCAGTTCTATGTTAAGTCTCTACCTTGCAAGAATTCTCTTACCTCTAATGACTACTAGAAATGATTCACTGTAGGATTTTAATAAATCCTCTCTCATCGCTCTTCAAATGTTTTTTTGATGCTTTAGATTTACAGGAAAATTGATCATGATTCCATGTCTTTATTCCTCGCATTTGATGTGCCACTATGTGATCCAGGTGGATATTGGTGACCACCCACATACTCCACCTAGACCTCCAGTTAATTTCATCAGTTTCCTTTTTTATAGCAGCATTTACTATTTTTAGTACCTATTCGGGTCCTGAACTTCTGGAGCAGTTTTGACTCCCTATACGACATTTTTTTTAAGGTCTACAAGAGGGTCGTAGTCATAGGCAAGGGCATGCGAAAAAAACTATAGTACTCAGAGAGATCTTTTCGATGATATATCGTTCGTGCCAAACTGAGATAATATGACCAAGTTACGACCCCAAGAAGTTGGTTGCCCAATAACCCCAACGGGGCCCACAAACTCTTGTTGTTTCATCTCTTGGGGTTAGGGTTTTGGTTGTTAAGGGTTTTCTTATGTCGTTCATTAATAAAAGGGCCCTTGAGCCTCATGGTAATGTATTTCATATGCATGTAGCCGCCACATCTCTTCTCAGAGATAAGCTACCATTGCTCGATCTAGTTTATTTTCCATTATGTTTGTAAGCATTTTTAGTATTTTATATTAATGAAATGAAGTGTTATTTCTTTACATCTTTGTGTTTATTTTTATCTCTATATTTTATTGTGTTCCTGCATAATTCTGTATCAGTGGTATCATAGCAGTCTGCCCTTTATTGATCTTTCTTTGCATGTCCCCAATGAGGTTGAGGTATAAGGAGTTAGGGCTCGATCTAGTTGAACATTTCAATATCAATCTTGCAAACCCCGAAGGCCTCCCATGGTAGAAGAAAAGAAAGACTAGGGAGCATGAGATCCTATCAAAATATTGCTCGAGGAGGCCCTTAAGAAACAAAGGAACGCAATAATGGATAATTTTGCCCAAATCCTTCAACGGTTGCCCACCAGCGGCACATCTTCATTGATCAGCCACTCCTTTTAAGGTACAAGTAAACTTTGAGATTCCCATATTTGTGGGCCAAATAGATGAAGACGTCGTAGATAGACGGTTGAATCTATTAGAATGAAATTTCTCAGTTCATGTCTTTTCCAAATAGGAAAATATTACTTTTTCACTCCTCAAAGTCGCCCCCCATGTCAAGGACTAGTGGGAAACCTACTGTGAGCAAAAGGATGAGAGTGAACCCTATCTCTTCTCGACCGCACCCACTTGGAATTATTTCTGAGATGCCATCAAGGAATAATATTATCCCATGGGGATATATGAGGACAAGTACATACAATGGACTATGTTGCGACATCAAAGGGATTAAGATGTGCATAAGATGATGAATTTGTTCCATACCCTGTGCACAAATTTGGGTATCAAATATTCGAAGAAACATTTGGTGCTCAAGTAGCACAGTTTTCTACACAGATATGGAGTTCCTCGACATCTCCTCGCTTGGTGCAACATACTGATATGCTGCCAAGATTGAGCAAAATTTCAAACAAAAGAAGTGAGACTTTGGATCAGCGAATCAAAAGTAAGGGAAAGGTGGCACCAAACCACACAAACAAGGACAAAGCCAAGGTAGGGCGTCCCAGGACAACCCTCCAAAGCCACAAGCAAAGAACAACACTGCGAAGCCAAATAAGGACACGTGAAAGTGTTGTGAGTTTCATAAGAGTTCCACTCACAGCACAAGTGAGTTTTGGGCCAAGCAGTCACTGGTGGTCGAGCTGAAGGCTTCTAAATCATATGCATGTTCCGACTTTGAGTTAGAACCCGACAAGGGGAATGAAAAATGGAAGGAGATTATCGATGTGAATCCTAATGCCATCGTTGCAACCACCAAGATCTAGAAGGAGGAACCTGAAGACCCAGAGGAGGGGGAGCGCCTCTTCCATTCATAGATGTGGGTAAAGGGTTCCCCACTGAAGTTAATTATCAAAAACGGGAGCCAAAATAACCTCATTTCAACAAAGGTCGTGAAACAGTTGGGCCTTCCACCCACATCACACCCACAGTCATACACCATCGGGTGGCTTAACTAAGGACGGTATCTCTGCATCAGCCAACAGTGTCACCTTCCCTACTTTATCAAGCCCTTCACGAATGAGGTATTATGTGACATTTCTCCTCTTGATGTTTGTGATGTATTGTTAGGCCAACCATACTTGTGGAAGTGACATGTTATGTATGAGTCTAGGCCTTGCGCTGTTATTGTTACTTTGGGAAATAATTTATATGGATACCGGGGGTAGCACAGTCTACCACCATCTCTTTGGTTACTGTAAAACAATACAGTAAGCTCATTTCAAAAACTAGGAAATTTGTTTTCTTAGTGATATGCCCTCAAGGCGAGAATAATATTGTGGCCACAACCTCCAGACAGGGCTCCTATGCACGACAACAACTGATGGAAAACACCATGGGGGAGTACGGGGACATCTTCACCTCCCCTGCAATGGTGCCTCTGCACTATCAGGTCAAGCACTCCATCAATCTGACCCTAGGTGCACCATTTCCCAATGGACCAATCTATCGGCGCTCTGTTTTGGAGAACGACGAAATCAAGAGGCAGATTCAGGAGCTGTTGTGGAAATGTAACATCTGGTTGAGTTCATCACCCTGTGGAAGCCCAATCGTGTTGGTGGAGAAGAAGGATGGGACTTGGAGACTCTGTATTGACTATCGAGCGTTGAACAAGATCACTGTCTGGAGTAGGTACTCGATCCCACAGATTGACGACCTTCCAGACCAACTCAAGGGGGCCAAATATTGCAACAAGATCGACTTGAAGTTTGGGTATCACCAGGTACCAATCAAACCCTCTGATGTGTGGAAGACTACCTTCAAATCCAAGGAGGGCCTTTTCAAATGGCTGGTCATGCTTCTCAGGTTGACAAATTCTCCCAAAACCTTCATGAGGCTAATGGACAACATCTTGCGACCATTCACCAACTCATTTGCAGTGGTGTACTTGGATGACATCCCGATATTTAGGCAGAGTTCGGAAGAGCACTTCCACCACATCCGACAGGTCCTCCAAACACTGTGGTAACACAAATTGCGTGCCAATTTGGAGAAATGCACATTTGGCATGACCCAGGTTCAACATATGGGATACATCATTGATGAGCGGGGGGTGCATGTGAACCCATCCAATATCCAAGTCATTCAGGATTGGCCAACCCCAACCACTCTAACAAAGCTCTGTAGCTTTCTGGGTCTTGCCAATTTCTGTCGCAGATTCATGTTGGGGTTCTCTCATATCACTTGGGCCTTGAGTCAAGTCACCAAGGGAGGAGAAAAAGAAAAATTCTTTTGGTCTGAATCTCAATAGAAAGTGTTCATAGAGTTGAAACATCACCTATGCTCTTCAACAATGCTCCCATTACCATACTTGCAACAACCATTTGAGATCGAGACAAATGCCTCTCACTATGTTATTGGTGCAGTTCTTACTCAGCAGAGGCATCTAGTGGCATATCACAATGAGACACTTCCAAACACAGTCCAACAGTATCCCACTTATGACAAAGAGATGTATTCCATTGTGTAGGCATGCTGACAATTGAATAATTACATTTGTGGAAGGAAACAATCATCCACACAGACCACCGACCCCTGTAGTTCATACAGACACAAGGGAAGTTGCAAAATGATCCATGAAAAGTGGTCCACATACTTGCAACAGTTCCATTTGAACATCAAGTACAAGAAGAGCATCACCAATAATGTTACAAACTACCTCAGCCGGCCGCCGATCATGGCACTAACCACCGTGCTCAAATCTTGGGGGAAAGAGACTTTCGATTAGCCGCTTATCTACAAAAGAGATCCAGAATTTAGTAATACATACCAAATGCTCTTGTAAGGCAAGTAAGTTCCAGATTTTCACCTCCAGGATGCACTGTTATGCCACCTGGGACAACTTTGTGTTCCTTCAAGCGAGTGTGCCAAGATGATTTTGGGAAGCACACTACAGTTGGGTCGTTGGACATTCGAGGTTGAGAAAATAGTGGTAGTACTGAAAAATTATTTCTATTGGCCAAACCTTCGGCAGGATGTCGAGAAGTACATCAAATCCGGCACTGCCTGCGTCATTACAAAACCGAATATCAAGAAGCAAGGCCTCTATACTCCATTGCCTACCCCTAGTCAACCTTGGGAATCCATCTCCATGCATTACATATTAGGCTTTCCTTCTACTAAGCATGACAACGATTGTGTTTTTTTTTGTTGTCGATAGATTCTCGAAGATTTCCATTATGGTGGCTTGCAATAAGAATATCACAACAGAAGCCACTACTAAACTCTTCTTGGAAGGAGTGGTGGGAAACTTTCAGATCCCACAGTCCATTATCTTAGATAGAGACAGCAGGTTCCTCAATAAATTTTGGTCCAATCTCTGGTTGATACTAGACACCAAGCTCACTAAGTCCATAACTTTCCATCCCCAAACTGATGGCCAAATAGAGGTCATCAACAAAATGATCGTACACATTCTTCCCATGTACAACTGAAAGCATCCACGCACATGGGATGAAAGCCTCCCCTATGTCCAGCACAACTATAACTCGAGCTCTCCACAACTCAACCGGCCACAACCCCTTTCAGGTGGACTTGGGATTCCAACTACTATGTCCCATTGACGTAGCCATGCCATTTGTGGCTACTCAAGCAGATTCAACTCATGTCTAGTCGAAAGTTGACAAGGCGAACAACTTCATTGAGCTCATTCAGAACATGCGCCAACAGGTTTATGAAATATTGGACAGATCCAATGCTAAGTACAAGCAATGACATGATCATCATTGAGTACCACACAACTTCCAGGTGGGCGACAAAGTATGGCTACATTTTTCAAAAGGAGTGCCTCGCTATACCCCGCCGCAAGCTTCACCCACTCCGATATGGGCCATACCCCGTAACCAAGGTTGTGGGGGATGTTATCACTCCGTAATTTATTAAGGCCATGAAAGAAACCCATAGGTAACCACATAACTACTTTTGAAGCTGGGATCTAGCCTTTCCAACTTCAGAGAGGGATCTCTCTCTTAGATTTAACTTTGTTTATTTTAAATTTTAGGCTAGATGTGAATTTCAGAGTTTAACTTTTAAATTATTTAGGTTGAAACAACATTGGAAAGCCATAGGGAAATGGAGTCAATTAAAATTTCAGTTTATTAATTACAACAATGACAGATAATTTTAACAGGGCAAGGTAGGAAGACTTATTAGATCTTAAGAGCCTTGTGATATGGTAAAGATGGAAAGTTTAAGGATCCATTAAACATAGAGAAATTAAGAAATATAGTGCTTAATTTCAATTGAAAACTTTAACTTTGTTTAGAAGCCAAAATTGAGTGTACTTAAAAAAATTGAGATTCTTATTTTTCTTTGAACAAAATAGATAAAAGAAACATATGAATTGACAAAGAAGAACATACTAACAAGAGAAGATAAATTCACCAATTAGTTTGACACAAAAATCCTGAAAAAGCTTTATGTATTACTGAAATTTTTTCCACTTGAGCTTAAGGAATAACTGTAGAAATTTAAACAATATTGTGATGTATTATCGGACTCTCCTGATCTAACAATTAAATCCACTATTAAATACATAATCCTTTTACTTAATTCTTTGCGGAAATTAAATTTCCAATTGCAAACACATGAATAAAACTCAATCACATATAACAAGAGGTTTTTACCGGGCAAGCATAAAGCTAAAAACCCCAACTATCATATATTATGTATATCATGGATCATGAAACAATCTCATACAAAGCTCTGCTCATAGAGATCTCAGTACAATATACAATCGTCTCACACTATCATACAAAAATTGGTTCACATATCCACCAATTCACTACTTCCTGATAGCCTGCCTCCACTGCACAATCCCTGCTGAAGAAGATCCCTGAATGAATTCGATCTTGCCTTGCCTTGACTGTGCAATCCTCATTGGCATATCCAATGTGTGTGTAGATTCATTGAATGCATCACTATAGTCACAATTGATAGTCAACCAGACCCTTTCACTTATCTCTCCACTGGGTCTCCACTGGATCTGACATGCATGTAGTTAACAATTGTATTTCTTCAGTTGCATGTAAGACATTGCTTGTAAATTAATTAAATAATTAATTTATTGATCTCTCACTAGTGTATCATGAGTTACAACTAGCACAACTGAATTTAACTCACTTATCTGAGTTAAAATAAATAACAACTCACATAACTACTCTTCCAACTCTGTTACAACTTTGCCACACTTAGTTACAACGAAGTCCATTGTGCATGTCCCACCAACCAACCTTGGAATGCGTAATTCCTTTAATCAACTAATTTTCCACATCAGTTAACTGAAATCAAGTGCTTCAAGAGAATAAGTTATTATTTATTGTCTAATTATTATTAAGGGCTAATAGTAATCGACATGCATTCTATTTTTAGACATGCGATCTATAAATAGATTTCGCCCATGATCTAAAAATAGAAACTCATCTAAAATTCGAATTTGCTCAACCATCTAGAATTAGTCTCTTGCTAATTTTAGAATATGCTCACCATTCTAAAAATAGACATACACCTAAAAATAGCCTGCGGCCCCACCTAGTGAAGGTGCTTAATTTTCACTAGGATCATCATCTTGTTGAATCTCAACACTCCTTCTCAACAAGAAAGGGATTATCCTTCACCCCGATCCTGCCTCTATGGTATTCGAATTTTCTCCCGGTGAGCGCCTTCATCAGAAAATCTGCATCCTGATCTTCTGTAGGAATGTACTAAAGCAACATGATCTTCCACTGCACACAATATTTGATATGATGATACTGGATATCTATATGCTTAGGTCTATCATGAAACACATGATTAATCGAGAGTTTAATGCAACTCTGATTATCACAATGAATCATTGTAGGATCTAAATGAGAACCAAACAAACCAACCGAGATCTTCCTCATCCAGATAGCCTCACATGCAGCTTGACTTGCTACCATGTTTTCCGCTTCCGCTTAAATGAGTGCCACGGATCTATGTTTCCTTATGTACCAAGAAATAACTGTAGATCCGATACTGAAAACCCCTCCTGATGTACTCTTTCTGTCTGTTGGGCTGTCTGCCCAATTTGCATCAGTGAAGCCATGCAACTTCACCTCATATGTGTGTATGTACCATAAGCCATACTCAGATGTGCCCCTGAGATATATCAGGACATGCTTGCTCGCCTTCCAAAAGAGCTTGATAGGCTTAACCATCGCTTGACTAAGCTGGTTCACCACATATCATATGTCCGGTCTCGTATTAACTAAATACATGAGCGAACCCACCAACTGTCGATAGACAATAGCATCCACTACCTTTGCCGATGTAGCATCCTCTTTCCTCCACTTTCCTGGAAGAGGAGTATCCATGGGTTTGCAGCCCTCCATGTGAAACTTACCGAGTATCTCCCTTGCATACTTGCCTTGAGACACAAACAGTTCACCTTCTTGCTGCCATATTTCCAATCCAAGGAAATAGTGAGGGAGGCCCATATCCTTCATCTCAAACTCCTTTGCAAGGTCCTCCTTGCATGAGTGTATCAGCTGCTCATCACCAGTCAATATTAAATCATCAACATAAAGAACAATGATTAAAATCTTACCCTCCACCACAATCTGGTATAGGTTTGCATCCGCCTCACTCTTGGTGAAGCCAAGTCCAGTGAAATAGTTGTCGATTCGAGTGTACCAAGCACAGGGTGCTTGCTTCAGCCCATACAGCACTCTTTTGAGTCTACACACATGTGAATCGCTATTGAAGATCTCAAATACTTCAGGCTACTCAATGTACACTTCTTCCTCAATGGTCCAATTAAGGAACACAGTCTTCACATCCATCCGATGAATGTGCCAACCCATCTATGCTGAGAGAGCAAGGATGGTCCTTATGGAAGAATACCGTGCGACACGTGCAAAGGTTTATTCATAATCAATCCCCTCGATATGTGAGAAGCCCCGAGCAACTAATATTGCCTTATAATTCTCGACGCTCCCATCAACATCTTACTTTACCTTGTAGATCCATCTTGAACCTACCACTGATTTACCAACCGGCCTTGGAACAATCTCCCAAGCATTGTTTCTGACAATGGAGTCATACTCCTCCACCATCGCATCACCCACATGGGCTCCCAGACTCTGCCCGACAAGGAAGATGGCTCTGTCACAATACATTTTCTCATGAGAGCCATGTATCCAGTGAAACAGTCAGGTGACTGTCTCTGTTTGCACTGTGAAGTAGGGACTCCTACATTTCGTGCCGCATCATGCTTCAGCCTCTCAGCTTCTTTGGTATGCCTTCTGCCTGTTCTGATGTTTGGCTCTGCGTGAGTGGATTAAATTTCCACAAATATTTTAGTAGAAGGATTCTATATTTAAAAGTGGCATATAATTGTCAGATCAGAGAATCCAGAAAATACATAATTGTATTAAATTTTCTACATTCTATTTGGTTGTGGTATTGGGCAAGCACGGGCGAGGGAGGCTAACCCTTCATGACTTGCTAGGAATTGGTTTGGAGTTTGGTTTGCAGGGTGGTGGCCTTCGCTGACCGGGAAAATGTGATGCATGAGTTGTGTATTTTTTTGCCTTGGGTAAATTACTGGTATTTGGACCGAGGGAGTTTGTGTTCTTATTGCGTTCTGGACCGAGGGGGTCTATATTTTTTTCTTGTGGTGTATTGTGGTCAAAAATGTTGGAATTACCCTGTGGGTGAGCTAGTTTCGAGTAGGAAACAACCACCTTCCTCCCGGGTGGTGCTTCATGTTCAATAGAGGTTAGGAACGGGTGGCTCCTACCTAATCATGTTGTTGGGGATTCAAATCTGTGGGGAGTGCTCATTGTGCCTTCATATTACCATGAAGCCTCTAATGTGTTAGGTCGACCCTCCTCTTCTTTTGTAGGAGTGGATGCTGAGGCCTTGGTCTCTGTCATGTCTAGTTACAGTGGCAAGGTGGCAGGGAGTGTGCGGCGAGGTTTGGCTGGACCTCGAGGAGGCCATGGTGGTGGCAGGTTGGAGGTATGTCTGGATGATAGGTCGAGCAATGGTGTGAGCTGGGGTGATGGGCCGCATAGTGGTGCGAACCGGGGAGTTGGGTCACACAGTGCTGACAAATGTGTGGTGACCCGAGGTGGAGGGGAAATTGGTCGAGGACAAAGTCGAAGGGGTGGAAACTCTTGTGGTGGCAAGGAGAAATAGGGGTCGAGTGACCTAGATGTGCAGGAGGGTAGGGTCTCCAACACTGCTACCTGGAGAATTTTCAAGCCCTCATTGGTAGTCTAATGGATAGGGTGGATGCTCCTGAACACATATGGCGAGAGGAGCACATGGTGCAGATGGCTTCCTTGGAGCGGATGCACTACTTCAAAAGCCAACTTCGGGAAAGGCTAGTTGTGGTCTAGAGAGGGAAAAATCAGCTCTTGGAGAAGGTCGAGAAACTGGAGGCATGGATGGCACACTACAAAGGACACATCCAATGCAACTTCTGCCCACCTCCGCCATCTAGAATGACCTCAGACAACCATACTTCCATTACATCTGGTGATTAGTATGATTTATGTAGTCTTTTTTTATTTCACTGTGTTTTGGTGCCTATGGCCCAATCGATTATGGACGCTTCCCTTAGCGGCACTCTTGTACTTCTGTCATCGCACTTGGAGATCCACTCAACTGCCTCTCCAACTCTATGCATGAGTCAAAATGTCACCATGAACTTGTCTTATTCCTAGGAACTCGTGCATGCTAAGGAAAAATTGTTTCTGGTCTTTCTTGACTAAGGCACAAGTCAAGAAGACATTTCTTGCTACTATTTTCAACATGTGGCATTGTATTTAGGAATCCTTATATGTACATGTGAGATGAAATATTCATGTGGATAACCAACTGGTATCGCCTCATCAAGGATGGAAAATCCTTCATCATAAACACATATAAGGGAAAGTCAAATATCTTGCTAATAAGGCCAATAATTTGATTATTTCTAGAAATAAGTATGTTTTTTTTTTTAATAGAAAATCATTCTATAGAATACTCCATGAGAGCTAATCCATCCCTAAAGGGGTGCACTAAGGAACAAAAACAATAATTAAAAGAGTTTTTATAGGCATATAGGGGTGTGTTCCAAGAGCCTAAAGGGATACCACCCAAGAGGGAAGTGGAGCATGAGATCGAGTTGTTTTTGAATTCGCTATTGCCAAACATCGGGCTATACAGATTGTTGGTTATATAGGAAAATGAGGTGAAGAAGTATTCACAACAATATTGGAACAAGGAGTTATTCAACCAAGTACCTCACCATGTGGATTACCCATTATAAATATTCCTAATAAGGGTGGTACTGGGTAGATATGAATTGATTATAGGGAATTAAAAGAAAAATACACTGAAGGATAGGTAATCCCTACCCAAGGTAGATGCTCTACTGGATTAGTTACAGTAAGCCAAATACTTCACCAAGTTGGAATTAAAGTCAGGGTATCATCAAGTTTGAGTAAAATAATGAGTAACCTAGAAGACCAACTTCTAAACCAGACAAGGTTTGTATGAGTGGTTAGTTATGCTGTCAAGCCTACACAATGCACCAACTAAATTCATTAGATTAATGAATGATATATTGTGCCCTTTTATAAATTTATTGTTTATTTGGATGATATAGTCGTATACAGTGCTACCTGGGAGGACCACTTATCAAATTTGATATAGGTTCTAGAGACATTGAAGAAGCACTAACTATTGGAAAATGTCAAGAGGTGTGAGCTCACATAGTGGTATTTGGTGTATCAAGGATATGTGATAGGTTGAGGAGAATTAAATATATATAATTTTAGGTCATCCTGAAGTAGCCAACTCATACTAATGTTTCTAAGGACGAGAGTTTCACTAGGGAAACACAATACCTAAGAAAATTCAGAATATCATATCTAATAGTAGTAGCACCACTACACTCCATGATAACAAGTGGATAGATTTTCCAGTGGGAAAGGGTTAGTAAAAGGCCTTCGATGAGTTAAAGAATAATAGCAGTCAATCACTCGTTCTAGCATTACCAAAATTGCAACAACCCTTCGAAGTGGAGACATATGCAAGTGGATATGCTATGGGAGTCGTCTTGATGTGTGGAGGAAGGCCTGCATTATGCCATTTTGAAGTATTTCATGGGATAGTTCTTAACTACCCTATCTACACCAAAAAAATCTATGCCATGGTATAAGAATTTAAAAATTGGAAACACTATATGATGGGAAAGGAGAAATTGACCCACAATTATCACTGCCACTATAGTACTTGTAGGCCCAATGTAATCTACAATAGACTAGGAATTATAATCAACTAAGGCTTCTACCACACTCTCATTTAGTGATCAAGTATATGATGGGTAGCACAAACTAATTGGAAAACATCCTTTCAAGACCACCCACATCAAAGATAACATATTTCATAAATATTGCACATATGGAGCCTTTAACCCATGATGCATACAAAGAGGCATATAAAAATAATTAAGACTTCAAGTAGGTGTTCAATAGTTACAGAGCGATATTCATGTGCACAATGGTGATAACATAATTGACTACCATTGCCATAATCGGTTACTCTACAGGATGGATAACTTATGTGTTCCTAAAAATGAAAATTTTTAGTTTATTAGAGAGGCTCACACCTCTCAGGTCATAGGTCACTTTGGTGTAGGGAAGACAGTGGCCAACTTGCATAGGTATGTGTACTTACCTAGGATGCAAGAATAGGTAGCTAAGTTCATAAGAGGGTGCGTGCTTTGTTGTATGATCAAGCCTAATAATAGGAAATGATGTTTATACCATCCCTTTCCTATACCCACTCGTCCATGGGAAATCATTTCCATGGAATTTGTGGGAGGTTTACCAACAAATATAAAATGATATGACTACCCATTCACATAAATTATTTCCTTGATAAATATTGATAATTCTCTATAAAAATACCGTATGTGGGAAATAAGTACAAAACTTGTTCTTTAGACAGATTTTGGTTCACTCTGGGATACCAAGGAGAATTGTTTTAAATAGGGACATAAGATTTATTAGTGTGTCTTGGACTGCATTATGCAAGAATATGGATGCAAAGTTGAAGAGGTATACAACATTCCATTTGCAGACAAATGGGAAAATAGAAGTAATGAAAATATCCAAATATTTGGGATGAAAATATAGTATACATACAATGCTCTTATAACAGAGTACTCCACACTTCTATTGGTAAGTCCCCATTTGAAACTTGTGTTGGATATTTTCCACCTTAACCTTTGGGTATTGCATATGGACAAAAAGGAGGAGTGAGGGAGGATCTTATGAGGGATTCCTTAAAGGAAAAAAAAATTGCTGAGAATACTAGGCAAACCCATCTACAGGTACATGAGATGCTACATAATCACAGGAAAAAAAAAGGCTAGGAATGATCAACATAGAATAGAGAAGTCATTAAAAATGGGAGACAAAGTATTGTTATAGTTGAGGAAGGAAATGCTATAGGATCCTGGAAATAAAATCAAGGCTATGTGATATGGTCCCTTTGGGATACTAGAAAAGGTGGAAGATAACACCTAGAGACTCAGTCTACCCCTATACATGCACATTTACTCATAGTGAATGTAGAGAATATGAAACTCTATAAGCCTTATATTGGGTAATTTAATTATGCTTCAAATTACTTACTTTAAAATGTCAATCCATGTTCCTACACTTGTGATTTACACTACATTATATGTTCTAGGATATTAACTTTTCAATTTTAATGCTAAAAAGGGATTCTATTCTACTAGAAGCAATAAACAAATGATCAGAAAATGCAAATCTTAATTTAAGAAATAGTGAGAGTAATGAAATTATACTTATGATATGAACTCTAAACTGAGCACACACATTTGTCAATGAAAGTAAAGGAAATAAACCAATTAATGAAGGAAAGAATACTATATACTAGGAAAGCAATAAATTTCTAATCTATAGAAAACAATAAATCTAATCCAACTATTTTAAGCTAGTAAAGCAATAAACTAATTCTAGGAAAAAAATTAAATTTTAAGCTATGAAAAGTAAAGATAGTTTACAATATGAAAGCATTTAAATTCTAATCTATTAGTTTGTTTATTTAATCTATGAAAGATAAAGACAATTTATACTATGAAACTTTTGAATTCTAATTTATGAAAGATATAAGACAATTACTCTATGAAAGAAATGGTAACTAAAACTTAAAAAAAAATAAAAATGAAAAAATGACAACTATATAAGAAAGCAATGTATCAATGCAACTAAGTATGAAAGCAAAAGAAATTGACTTTAGAATTTAAGTACTTGTGAAATTGTTTCGAAATATTCATAAGGTGTGTGCATACAAAACTTAGAATTCATTTCTTTTTAAAACAATGACATGACTAAAAATGTTGTGCGAAAGATCCAAGCTATCAACAGAGTTGAGTATGCCTATAAATTCCTGAGAATGTGAGTGAATGCAAATGTGAATGAAAGAAGCTAAGACAAGTAAATGCTTTTGTGTTTTTTATTTTAATTCAAGCGCTTGAGACCTGTAAAAGCAAGTAAACTAGTGATCAAAGATCTATAAATAAAAATGAAAAATTGAAAGAGTAAATGAAACATATCAAAACCGAGTAAACTAAATAACTATACTACAATGCTTCTATGCAACATGGGGTCCTCCTACCGATGAACGACATTTAGAAATGCTAAAAAAACAATCAAAAGTAGATGGGTAATGAAATTTAGAAATGCTCACTCCCCCCCCTCGGCCTTCGCTCCTGCTACATGGCCATTAATGGCTGATGGTTCCTAACATTTTCATATCAGTTTTCAAATTTCATTCCTTGCAGATCTCCTTTGTTACGCCTAATCTTCTAGACGCTTTGCTCTTTGCCTTCCTCCCTCTATGCATTCGACCTCTGCCCAACAGATTCACCTCCCTGCTGAGACCATGTTGCGACGACACAGAATGTGATGTCGTCGTGGAGGTGGCAGAGGCACCCCCTCCCACGCTTCGTCTCCTGGCTTGTCTGTGCGTACTTTGTCCCTCTCTATTGCTTTGAAAGACTTGAATGTTCTCAACCCTTTCTCTGACCCCCAAATGCTCTCTACTCAACCATTGGTTCGCCTCCCGAAAAAGTAGCATCACGATTCTGGCTCGAGAGGCAGGAAAAGGTCTCGTAATTCAAAAATCTCACGCTCGTCTTCCCCTCTGCCTCGAAAATCACCTAGACTCCCTGTAAAAAACACGGAGGATGACTCAGACAGTGGACAGAGTAGCCCTTCGAATGACACTCAAAAAAGAGAAGTAATTGTGGACAATGTAGCTCGCTCAACTATGGCCAAGCAAACCAAGACGATCTCCTCTTCGACTCCTGAGCCAGACCCCTATCTCACAAAGGAGGACTTATAGACCATGTCTGAATATGATTGTTTCATAATTGAGGAAAATCCACAACATGTGGACAATGATGCCAAGAATCGGTAGTTCAAGCTCCTTGGACCTCTTTTATTTCAGTTTACTTAGGCTCTTTTATGGTTTTTATGACTATTTTTGTCTCTTCCTGCAAACGTTGTTACACTTGAACATGTTAATCGTTGATTTCCCCTTGAAGGGAAACCCAATTTTTTGATTTTTTGAACTCATTAATGGCTGGTTTCCCCTTGAAGGGCAACCAGTTATTTATTTTTTGAACATTCTTTATCCAACAGGGGTTGACTAGTCTAGCAACCACCTGTCGTGAATCATGATTTGTATCTTTGTACATTATAATAGAAATTAGCCTAATTTAGAAAAAAAAAAAAAAACAATAGAAAGGAAGAGACAGAAAGAATTGAGGATACACTTGCAAAGAGGATAAAAAAAATGAGTAAAAGAAAAAGTCACAAGCAAAGTGATACCACAAATATAAGTAAATATAAGCAAGTGAAAAAAACAAAGTAGCAAGTGAACAAAAAAAAGGTAAATTAAAGACTGAAAAAAATAGTTATAATAAGAGCAATATATTATCAAAGTGAAGAAAAACCGATAGTAAAGAGCAAAGTAAAAATGCAGGCATGAAGATAATAAAAATAAAGAGATGCAAAGGAGAATAAATAATTAAGAAAAGAAGTGTATGATAGAAGATAAAGAGTGAAAAAAATAAAATTGATGAGAAAGAAAGATAGAGGAGTAATAAATATACAAGTATAAATAAATATAATAAAATTAAGGTACACCAATAAATTGTTAGTAGATAGGAGTGAAGGAAGTAAAGTAGAAACATCAACAAGTATATATCAAGGAATAGCAAAGAAAAAAATACATATAATGAAAGAGGAGGGATAAAATATAATAATAATAATAAGATATAAAAATTAGTATAATAAAGGATAAAGATAAAATGAAATAATATATAATAATAATAATAAGTATAAAAAAGAAATAAATATATGATAATACAAGAAATAAAACATAAGAGAAATTAAATATAGATAAAAGAAGAGGTACAATAATACCAATGATATAATATTGAGTAAAGTATAAGTAAAAGAGAAGTAGTAGATATTAGAAAAAAGAAGAAGTTAAGAATAGAAAGGGGAGGCAAAATGGAAGCAAGAAAGAGAAGAAATATGAGTAAAGGCAAAAAATAGAAAGATAGGTAAATACAAGTAGTATAATAAATAAATAAAAAAGAGAAGAAATATGAGTAAAGGTAAAAAATAGAAATATAAGTAAATATATATTTTTTTAACAAGGTCGGATGCTATATTATATTTGAAAAAAAAAAGGAGAGATTTCCTTGTTACAATATGGCACTGTTGAGGACAAACAAAGAGGGTATCAAACACAAAATGTTGAGCCTCCGTTATGTCGATTGTTCAAGTTATATTGCATTACAGATTCAGGATATATTCTGACAAACTGAGAAAGTAGGAAAACAAATTTAAAAGACATGCATAAAGGAGAGAGGAGGAATGAGGATCAGTAGATGCTTATTGGCCAACCGATTGATGCATTAGTGTTATCTTTAGGACTGGCATTTCTCACGTTGTTGGAGCTAGAGCTAGAAGCTAAACGTTTCTCTAGAATATATTTCAGAATCTGAAGAGATTCTTCCACATGAAAGCAGCGGTTGGTGAGCTCATTGAGTTGATTCTGGAAGGACTGAGCTTGTGCTGGAGGAGATTCATATCAACTTGTTGCTTTTCATCCAAGATCCTCTACTGGGCACAGATCTGTTCCATTTCTGCTTGCAGGTTTGCACAATGGAAGCAATCTTCATTGTATGCCATGTTGAAAGAGGGAGAGGAGGGGACAATCAGAGATGCTGAGGGGGAGTAAAAGGAGCAGGGAAGGAGCACAAGGGAGGGAACGGGCAAGGAAGAGAGCAGGGGAAGCAGACAAGGGGTGAGAAGCGTATGGAAAATGGGATGTGAGATAGATCTGTGGGAAGTAGCAGATAAGAGGCGTGAGACGGAGATAAAGGAATAGGCATGAAGCAAGAGGTAGTGTGGCGATGCGAGGAGGAGGGAGGAATAAATAACACAGGCTGGGAAGAGGAGGGAGTAATGGCTGGGAGATCGAGGAGATAAGGTCACAGGAGGGGAGGATTTGGAGGTATGGGGAAGTCTGATAAGTTTAGAAAGAATCTTCCAGAGGATCTAGCAAAGAGGATATTTTGGCAAAGATGGGATCATGGCAAAGGTATGAAGGATAGGCCATCATGACTGTGGATTTGACCGGCTGGTCTTCTGCAGGATTTGTTAGCCAAGTTATCCACGAGCTTATTGTTGGTTCTGAGAATGTGATGGAAGGATATATCCTTCATACCTTTAGTCAAGATGCGACATCTACAAATAATCATGTGTAGAGCTATGTTTTGGATTGGAGAGTCTTTTAACATCATGTTGATGATGATAGCTGAATCCCCAAACACCATTGCATTTTCCATGTTGTTTCTCTTTATCAATTGGAGACCTTGGAGGAGGGCGTAGGCTTCGGCTTTTTTATTAGATAGAGAGCCGAGACCCAATTCAAAAGAGAAAAATATGCTGCCATTTTCATTTCTTATGAGGCCTCCAGCTCCAGCAATACCCATATTCGATTTAGAAGCTCCATCAAAGAAGAGAGATGGTGTTTTGCAGCTATCGAGCCATTCGATAATTTTTTTTCTTTAAGTCTTATCTTTCAGTTTTCTATATTATAGGGTTGAGTAACTGGAGATTTGAAAGGGCTAGTACTATCCAAGATTCTGCCCAAAAAAGTTCTTTCATCTACTTGAAGTTCGTTGAAGTTGATATTACCTATACTTTTTGAGAGAATAGTTTCTATGGTGAGGCTCCAAGTCTTATTGTAGAATTTCCTTAGAGATGGTTTTTTATTGTTAAAAATCATCTTATTTCTTGCCAACCATAAGTTCCAGAGAAGTACATAAGGAAGAGTATCCCAGACCCTTTTGGTTCTGTTCTTGCTCTTTTTCCCCCATGGATATTATTTTTTCCAATTTTTTTATCAAGTCTGGAGTAGTGTTGATGGAGTCTAAATAAATCTGAGAGAAAGGAGTGATTTCTTTCCAACACAGGATTGAAAAAGGGCATTTCACAAAGAGATGTAATGCAGTCTCTTCTGCGCATGGACAGTTAGGGCATCTGGATGGGCCATTTACACCTCTCTTTTTTAAATTTTCAGGGGTTAAGATCTTACCCTTGAGGAGAGTCCACATAAATATTTTTATCTTTGGTATGGCTTCAGACTTCCAAATGAACTTCCATATTGGCCGTTGAGGAGAAGAAAACTTCTCTTTTAGGAGTTGACAATAAGCTACTTTGATAGAGTATGAGGACCTGGAAGGATCCCATCGAAGACTGTCTTCACTACCTTTCAACAAATGTGCTGCACCATGAAGCATTACTTTAAGATTTATTAGATCTTCCTCAAGATGTGAGGGGATGGGTGGGAAGTCCCAATCAATCAAGGCGTTAAAATGAAAATCCCACCTTGAAATCTGATCTAAGGAGTTTAAATCGAAATTCTGAATGTGGGATAGAATTCGATGAGTGCCAGTCCTTTCTTTAAGGGGAGCTTGCCCCATAATTCTGTCATTCCAGATGTTTATATTGCTTCCCCCTTGAGAAAATTTGGAAATATTTCTGCTAATAAAAGGGAAGGCTTTCTTGCATTGTGCCCAGATTCTAGAGTAGGGTCTGCTTGGAATGTCGTGGTCAAGGAGATTTTGTCTGGGTGAGTTGAGGTATTTGGATTCCAGAACTTGTTTCCACCATGAGTGTTGTCCACTGATCAGGCACCCCACAATCTTTCCCCCAAAGGCGTTGTTCAAGAGTTTTGGGATACGAATTTTTAGCCCTCTATTTTCTTGATTTTTCATGACTTGTCTCCACTTGACTAAGTTGTATTACTTCTTCTCGTTTTTTCCTCCTTGCTAGATAAATTGTCTTAAAATTGCTTCAATTTTTAGATGTATGTTGTTAGTAGAATTGAGCAAGGTAAATTGATACAAAGGCAGAGAAGAGAGGGAATATTTAAGGAGGATTATCCGCCCAGCCAAGTTTAACCAGGAAGATCCCCACTGCTGCACTCTTTTTTTCATTTTGTCGATTGTGATGTTCCATACCTCAAACTTCAAAGGCCTAGCACTGACTGGCATCCCAAGATAATTGAAATAATCCCAATTCAATTTGTAAGAGACTCCAAAAAATTGTGCAATGCTATGAATGGTATGGTTTGTAGTATTCATCCATAAATACAAATTTTGTGATAATTTATCAGCCCTCCTAAGTAAAGCATAAATTTGTCAAGAAGAGATTTGAATCTTTGAGCAATAGTACAGGTGGTGCCGCCCATCAGAAGGGTGTCATCTACAAATTGACAGTGGTTCATATTCTTGACTCCATTGCCGAATTTGATTCCAATGATGAGACCTACTCGACGCTTGTGGTTCAAGGCCCTGCTGAAGGATTCAACCATAAGAATGAAGAGAAAGGGAGAGAGGGGACAACCCTGTCTAAGACCTCGAGAAGATTGAAAGAATTTTGTTGGCCTGCAATTGATGAGGGGAGAGATCCAAGGGTTTTAAATATAGGCATTGATGAGGGAAATGAAGTCTTTATCAAAACCCATTTTTTGAAGGATAGAGATGAGGAAGGAGTGTCTCACCCTGTCAAAGGCACCAGCAAGGTCGAGCTTCAGGATGAAACCTTTCTCATTTCGCATCATACTTGAGTGAATGGCTTCTTAAACAAGGAGAATAGAGTCTGAGATTTGTCTTTGAGAGATAAATACCCCTTGATTTTCAGAGACGAGATTAGGAAGGTGGGGTTTAAGGTGAGTGGCAAGGATTTTAGTGATGATTTTGTAAGAGGAGTTGCATAGGGAGATAGTTCTGAACCTTGAAAAGGAGGGACAGTTTTCTTTGGGAATAAGGGCGAGGTAGGTGGAGTTGGTAAAGCCCCCAATCTTCTTCTTCCTTTGAGCCCACTGAATCATTTTGATTAAATCCTTTTTGATTAAGTCCAAATAGGTCCTATAAAAACTTATGGAGAAGCCATCCGGACCCGAAGACTTATCTGGTTGTAAAGACCATATGGAATTTTGAATTTTGGCCTCCTCTATATCTCTTTTTAGGGTGTTGTTTATCTCCTCCGTGATCAGCTTTGGAAAGTGACTTAAGAGATCCGAATAATCCTAAGGCGCAACTGTTTTAGTGAGAATTAGTGATTTGAGGCAGCAGCCTTTATATATTCTTGGTCTATCTGAATCATTCCTTCATTATCAATGATGGATGATATGTTATTCCTTAGCTTTCGAACCGTAGCTTGTTTGTGAAAGAAAGAAGTGTTTTTGTCACCTGCCTGAAGCTACAGGTTTCTAGATTTTATCCTCCACTTCTCCTCTTATTTCCTATTGATTTTATACAAATGTCAGTAAAGTTCTTGTTAGAAAATTATATATTATGGAGCAATGCAACACATAAAATATGCGGAAAATACAAGCACACAAAACACATAAAACCAGAGAGACACAGATATACGTGGTTCACCCAGTTTGGGCTACGTCCACCCCGAACAGCCAGTCCTTCCTTTCTATTATCCAGCAAAATGAAGAGACAAAACCTACAACAGATCCACTATAATATCCTTTGTTCTCTCTCACAATCTCCCTATCTATTTCCCGCTCAGAGAATACACATCTATTGCACAACCGCAATACAATACCCTCATACAAAGAGAGGGGTTGCCTTCTAGGGAAAAAAACGCTAAACTAAACATAACTTCTACCGTCAGATCATTCGCCTAATGAACGGCCCAGATTGACTAGAAATTACTATACTTTTACAAGGCAATTTTACATCTGTTTTTAGCTTCGAGGGCATTGCCCCCGAAACCCCCGCAGGGGGACCACTGGCCCCCGGACACCCTAGCCGAGGGGTCAGCCCCCCCGGACCCCACGGGGGGGACAAGTCCCCTCCGTACCCCCCCGCTGCAAGGGTGTACAATTTTCCTGGGGTATACATCCAGCTAAAACAAGGTTCTTTGAATCAGGAAGAAAATCAGCCTCCACACCCAACAGTTCTTTCTCTTGATCTGAATTTTCTTGGTTCGATCCATGTGTATCAATATCATTGTGAATAGCTTCCAGGTTTTCTTTTATTTCTGTTCTGGCTTTATCGGGTTCCTTGTAATGAAGCTTGGCCCAACATTTCAAAGCCATTCTAACCTTCTTCAACTTTAATTCCCAAATGTGTGAAGGAGACCCCTCAACATGTTGCTGCCAGGTATAATACATAATCTGACTTGCATCAGGGATATCTTTCCATAGGGGGTTATATTTAAAAGGGAGGGGGCCGAGGGAGGGTTGGTCACCGAGG
Source organism: Pinus albicaulis (assembly GCA_034641835.2). Classification (NCBI taxonomy): domain Eukaryota; kingdom Viridiplantae; phylum Streptophyta; class Pinopsida; order Pinales; family Pinaceae; genus Pinus; species Pinus albicaulis. The sequence goes on along the minus strand of CM076579.1, from coordinate 1,592,342,733 downwards.
GAGAGGGTGACAGGGTAGTGATCTGAGGCAGTGGAGGAGAGGATATTGGAGGAGGAAACAAAGAAGAAAGAGAGGAGAGGTATAGCCACTAAGAATATATCAAGCTATTCCATAATGTTTCCCACTCCAATCCTGTGATTACTCCAAGTTAATTTGCGGTTTTTGGGATGACATCAACCAAATCGTGATCTTGGATGATGATTTCAAGCTGGTCTCTTGAAGGGTCTGAGTTGAAACTTCCACCTCTTTTTTCATTAGCATGCAAGATCAAGTTAAGATCCCCTCCTATGATGATATTTATGTTGTCCTCATTGTCGATATTAGTTTTCATTGTGTTCCAACAAGCTTCTTTATCCTTGTAATGATTAGGCCCATAAATATTATATACAATGATCTCAATGTTTTTTTTAGTGCTATGAAGGTTTACTTTGATCCAGTTTTGACAGCTCTTTTTTGCTCCCAAACATTCTGTTTCCAAATGGTGGCTATTCCTCTCGAGGCACCCCTGGATTCCATGTGTGTTGAAGATTGCAACAAGAAACAGTGAAGGAGGCATCCTGAAACATCATCCTTGATCCTAGTTGGAAAATAATCACCTAAACTAGGTGGGGCCCACATAAGCTATTTTTAGGTGTCTGTCTATTTTTAGACATGGTGAGCATATTCTATATGTAGTAGGAGGCTATTTGTAGATGGTTGGTCAAATGTGAAAAATAGATGAAATTCTATTTTTAGAAGATTGGGCGAAGTCTATTTATAGATCGTCGATCTAAAAATAGATGCATGTCGGTTATTATTAGCCCTTAATAATAATCAGACAATAAACAACAACTTATTCTCTTGGAGCACTTTGTTTTAGTGCACAGATGTGGCACATCAGTGGATTGAGGGAATTACGCAATTCCTAAGGGTTTACTGGAGCTAATGCATGGAGGACTCAGTTAGAACTCAAGTGGAAAAGTTATGACAGAGTTGGAAGAAGTAGTTATGGAGTTGTATTCAGTTTAACTCAGTTAGACTCAGTTGAGCTAGTTGTATCTAGTCTAAATGAATGATACAATAGTGAGAGTGGAGTGAATTAATTAGTTAATTAATTCACAAATAATAACTCATTAAACAACTGAACAATACAGCAGTTAACTACAATGCATGTCAGATCTAGTGGAGACCGAGTGGAGAGATAGGTGAAAGGGCAAGATGGACTATCCATTGTGACTGCTAGTGATGCATGAATTGCATCTACATATATATTGGAGTTGCCAATGATAACAACGTAGTAAATGAGAGTGGGATTGCATTGAATTGGTCCTTGTAATCAGCTTGGATTGTGCAGTGGAGGCAGGCTAGCAGGTGGCAAAGATCGGTGCATGGATTTGCAACATTGGTCCTGATTAGTGTATGACGATTATACTATACTGAGGGCTTGTGATAAGCTTTGTATGCTTGTATGAGATTGTCATATGATATCCATGTTACATAATATATAGTTGGGGTTTTCAGCTTCCGGCTTTCCCGGTTAAAAACTGTGTTATGTGTGACTGAATATTTTTGTTTATGCTTCACATGTGCGTGCAATTAATTTTTCCGCAAAAGATTAAAAAGTGGAATAGATTCAGTATCTTGCATACAGTTAAATAGTGTGAGATCAGGTGGATCTAAGACATATGCATGCTTAGTGCATATAATTTCTACATGGTATCAGAGCATTGTTGATTGAAGATTTCAATTGTGAAGTGAGTTTGTGTTAGTGGAAAATTTGAATTTGTTGTAGGAGTTTCTTGGTGCGACAGTTGAGTATACATTGAAATGTCTTTCAATGGGTTGCTGTTGGAGTATGCACTCGAGGGAAAATCTAACTACATAGCCTAGAAGGACATGATGGAGGCGGTTCTTGAAGATAATGGCTTGAAGGAATTCATCGAGAGAGATGTTCCTAAGCCCACTTTAGCAGATGCTGCAGTACTTGACGCATGGAAAAAGAAAGTAGCAAGGACAAGGAGGATTCTGTTGGAAGGTGTGAGAGACCATATTGTCTCAAGCCTTCATGGGAAAGCCACTCCATATGCTATGTGGAAGGCTTTGACAGATTTTTTCCAAAGCAAAAGCGACCAGAGGAAGTTGGCACTTAAAGACAAGCTCAGAAAAATAAAAATGCAGAAGAATCTTTATAGATTTGAAGTAGATGGGATTTCTATGGAGCTTCCTACTATTGGGAAGTGCAAGAAAGACATGCAATTGAAGCTTGAGAGGGAGCAGGATTTGCATGCAGGTAAGAGTGAACCTCGAGATGTGGAGCATCCATAAGATGAGGATCATGGAGTGGGAGAAACCACTCATGCAGAGAAATTTCATGCTAGATTGGTAGAGGGAGTGCATGCAGCTATACCACTAGGTGAGAGGTGGGGTGACATGCATGATTAATCCCAAGAGGATATTTCTGGGCAGGATTCATTGAGATGGTGTGGATCTCATGAATTGAACCTGGCTACGAGGTGCCCACAAAGCAGCAGTAACATGATTAGTTGGATTGATGCAAGCAGATCAAAGTGACAGTGTCGGATACTGGAGCATGGTTCAGAGTTGACATCAAGTGTAGAGTGCATGGGTGCAGAGTTCAGCAACGCAATGGTTCCTGAAGACATGTGTAGTATCTAAGCATAAGTCGAAGACTTTGATGATAGATGCATTATACTGAGTCAATTTTTTGGAGGCTATTCAGTTTCAGAAGTGTTGCAGGGCGAATGCATGGAGTTGCATGTCGCATGCAAAGACAGTCCTTTCTTGTTGAGAGGGAGTGTTGAATATTGCAACAAGAAATAGTGAAGGAGGCATCTTGAAACATCATCCTTGATCCTAGTTGGAAAATAATCACCTAAACTAGGTGGGGTCCACACAGACTATTTTTAGGTGTATGTCTATTTTTAGACATGGTGAGCATATTCTATATGTAGCAGGAGGCTATTTGTAGATGGTTGGTCAAATGTGAAAAATAGATGAAATTCTATTTTTAGAAGATTGGGCGAAGTCTATTTATAGATCATCGATCTAAAAATAGATGCATGTTGGTTATTATTAGCCCTTAATAATAATAAGAAAATAAACAACAACTTATTCTCTTGGAGCACTTTGTTTCAATGCACAGATGTGGAACATCAGTGGACTGAGGGAATTACGCAATTCCAAAGGGTTTACTGGAGCTAATGCATGGAGGACTCAGTTAGAACTAAAGTGGAAAAGTTATGACAGAGTTGGAAGAAGTAGTTATGGAGTTGTATTCAGTTTAACTCAGTTAGACTCAGTTGAGCTAGTTGTATCTTGTCTAACTGAATGATACACTAGTGAGAGTGGAGTGAATTAATTAGTTAATTAATTCAAAAATAATAACTCTTTAATCAACTGAACAATACAGCAGTTAACTACAGTGCATGTCAGATCCATTGGAGACCCAGTGGAGAGATAGCTGAAAGGGAAAGATGGACTATCCGTTGTGACTACTAGTGATGCATGAATTGCATCTACATATACATTGGAGTTTCCAATGATAACAACGCAGTCAATGAGAGTGGGATTGCATTGAATTGGTCCTTGTAATCAACTTGGATTGTGCAATGGAGGCAGGCTAGCAGGTGGCAAAGATCGGTGCATGGATTTGCAAGATTGGTCCTGATTAGTGTATGACGATTGTACTGTATTGAGGGCTTGTGATCAACTTTGTATGCTTGTATGAGATTTTCATATGATCTCCATGTTACATAATATATAGTTGGGGTTTTCAGCTTCAGGCTTTCTCGGTAAAAAACAGTGTTATGTGCGACTGAATATTTTTGTTTATGCTTCACATGTGTGTGCAATTAATTTTTCCGCAAAATATTAACAAGTGGAATAGATTCAGTATCTTGCATAAAGTTAAATAGTGTGAGATCAGGTGGATCTAGGACATATGCATGCTTAGTGCATATAATTTCTACAATGTGGGTGCCCGTATAGTTCCTCATTCTGCTTATAATGTCTTCCATGTCATGATCTCCTTGTTTAGTTTCTTGAAGGAGAATGATATTAGGTTTTTCTTGATTCATAAGGTCTCTTAGAGCTTATTTTTTTGAGGGGTACCCTAAAACCCTACAGTTCCAAGAAAGGGCTTTCATCATTTCAGGAACGCAAGATGTGGACATGTCTTCCCTCCTTGCTCATTTTGACTTGCTTCTTTGTTATTTTTACCTAGAATGAAGGATTCAATAGGGTGTTGAGTTCCAAAGGCTATGTATTTTTGGGCAGCTTCAACTCTGTGATGTTTGGAGGACTTCCTTCTGGGGCAGTTTTTTTAAGGATTTCCAAGATGACTCCATGTTCTTTTGCTCTGTTTCTAGTGATCTAGGTAGAGGAGGGTTCTGAAGAAGAGTTGGAGGGGAAATATTTAGAGGGAGAGAGTTGAGGAGATGAGGGATGAATGGGGATGGAGGGTTGAGGAGGGTCATCTTCAGAGAGGGTGAGGGAGGAAAAGGGATTGGTAGAGGCAAGGGAGGGAAGGAGGGAGGGTTGAGGGATGGATCAGAGGGTTGCTGGGATGGATCAGAGGGTAGTTGGGAGGAAGGAGAGGGATTGGACGATGATTCTTTGAGAGGATGGGAAGATTGCGTTGAAGGATTTCCAGTGTTTCTGGGGTTTGAAGCAGTCTTCTTTTTTTAATGGTTTCCCATTGGGTTTCTGGATCTAGGTTTTCAATATCACTAACTTTGGAGCATCTATTAGAAAAATGATCGTATTCGTGACATACCTTGCACTTGAATGGGATTTTCTCGTAGTCTAGTTGTTGTATGTGGGTCTAGTTGTCAACTTTAAGTTTGATTGCTTCAGGAATACCTTTACCCAGATCCACTTCAACGTAGATCCTGGCACAAGCTTGCATGTTGTCCTTTGGCTCACTTTGATCGATGAATTTTCCTACTGCGTTTCTGATAGCATGTACGGAATCATCACCCCAACAGTGCAAGGGGAAATGAGGAAGCTGGACCCAAACTGGGACATCATTTGGCACGTCAAGTTCAAGATCAAAGTCCAGAGTCCATTTGTTGAGGTAAAGCCCTATGGTGTCCATGAAGTAAGGTCCATTCCTGAATATCGAATCCTTATCTTCTTTTGTTTTAAAATTAAAAGTGAAATAGCCTCTGCCACAGAATTTGATTGAAATTTTTCCACTGATCTTATCCGCCCATTTGCACTCGACCCATTTTTGAATAGTCTTCGAAGAGGGCCACAGACCAATGAACTGTCCAATGAGACCCTTCTCAGCAAGAGAAAGAGCAGCCATACACGGGATAGTCGTAGGAAGAGTGACTTTCTGAATACCTTCAAGTTTCTTGACAAATTTCGAGATTTTCGGTCTAGGGTGAGGAGGATCTAAAGAACTGATCAGAGCCGAGAAAGATTGGGCCTGATCAGGTTGAGGGGCCGCCTCCGAGATGGACCCCGAAGGGGCCATGCACGCTAGAGAAGGCAGCAACAAGGCACAACATCGTCTTTAGTAGGTCACGGCTGCGGCACCAAAGCTTCCTCCGAGCATAAATATGAAATTTTATTACACATTAATTTTTCTATTTGTCTTAACTACCAGAACAATGATTAGAAATATAAGTAAATATTAGTATAATAAAAATAAAAATAAAAAGTAAGGAGTAGAAACTCAGGAGGTAATAAAATAAAATAAAATAAAAATGTATAAGAAGTATAGAAAAAAGAATGTGAGGGTAGAAGAGCAATAGAGCTATACAAAGGCTAGTGAAAAGGCGGAAATTAAAGGAAAATAGAGAATATAAATGAAGAAGTAAGTTGTGGATTAAAAATAGTACATGCAAAGGGGAAAATATAGTAAAGACAATGGAGATAATATTGTAAATATATAAGAAGGAGAAATAATGGAAGTATGATATAATAATAGAGTAAATACAAGGTTGTAAAAATAGTAAGAGTGAATGGTAAATATTAAAATATAAATAGATAGGTAGGTATGTAGTGTTGGCAACATAACACCTTGGCTATTGTGTACAATATTGATTTTTAAATGTGTTCAATGTCTTTTCTTTTAAAGTTGTATTAAAGTAGTATTAGGTAGCTCTCATTCTATTATTGGTTTGTTTGATTACTATGTTGGTTCAATGTTTTGATTTCATGACATAGGCTAGTGATCATATCTTATTTAATTTATTGATACTAACCTTAATCTTTCATAAATTTTAGTTGCGAGGTTTTATTGTGTATTATAGTAGGTAGGTATGGTTTCATTGTCTCGTGAAATGTAAATAAGATGGATGTTTGTTTATATTGTGTTTATAACATTTATAGGGGTGAAATTTTTTAATGTTAATCTGTTATTTGTCAAGATAGATATTAGGACAAGTAGAATGACAATTATGTTTTGGATATTGGTGTTGGTGTGATTAAGCCAATTGTCATTTTATTTATTTGTGAGTCTTGATTACAAGTTGGTTATAAAAAAGTTTTTTATAATTCTAGAAAAAATATGTTTTGGTTCTTAGTTTATAGTTTAATAAGAATTCCATTCTTAAGTCTTTTGTGGTTATGGGAAAAGAGTCTTGTTGTAGGTTGACGTATTGAGTTTTTATAGTTATTGAGTGCTATTTTGTTATCTTCCACTCATAACGTTTAGTAGTAACGCCTTTTGCAATTTCCAAATTGTAGTTGAAAATTATAAGTCCTTCTGTACAAGTATAAGTGTGTGTTCCAAAAATTGGTGATAAATGGTTTGTATGCCATTGAGTAGAATGCTACTAGAAGGGATAAAAAATATATGCATAGTGATGATGAAATTTTAATTTTGAAATTGATGATTCATGATAAGAATGCTATAATGTATTATTTCTCTAAATTTGATATTATTGGGGTTATTATCATATTTATGATGTTATGATATGAGATTATATTGACATTTTGTTCCAATTATTATGTTATGTCATTATATATATTTAGTATTTATGATGATATTTCATGGTGTGAATCATATGGTTATTGCATGCAGACTTTACGACACACATGAGCATGCAATTTTTACTATTCAGAATGTTGTGATCACAATGATGTTATGTTCCCATGGTGGCATGTGAATTATTATTATATTACGATGTTATGACTAATGCATTGGTTGCATATTGAGATGCGGTGGTTGACATGAAATCCACAAACATATTAAGAAGGTTGGTTTATTTAATGATCTCATATGAGCCTGTACCTATGAGGGAGAATATGTAACATCATATGGGTTGAGGACAGACTCAACCAACACTACATATGCCAGTGTATCTATTGTCTTGTATATCTCTTGATGGATAGCTTTTGAAGAGTTATAGGACCATGTTGAGAAACCTGAGTGCCTAATATTGGATTCGGATGTCGAAGTCTAAAGGGGTGGTAATGACTTTGATTCTGAAGTGAAGAGGGGGCCAATGACTTCGATGCCTGGGGTTGTGCACCTTAGTGAGTTGTGGAGGGAATTAGGTCGGCCTTGCGAGATGCTCAGAGTCATTGACTACTAGGATAAGATGATTGCTTTGGGGCTGATGAGATCTAAGCCCTGAGGAAATACTTGGGGCTTTGGTATAGACCATTGAGGCTATATGCCTCATTTGAAAAGTTGGGAAAGAGACTTGAGATTCCTCGGGATTTCCCTATCGTTGTGGAAATTTCGATGTTTGTTGTTATACTAGTTCAAAAAAGGGTGTTAGGAAATCATGGGGTAATAATAATAATACTAATAATAATAATAATAATAATAATAAAAAAAAAAAATATATATATATATATATTAACGAATAAAATACAAAATAACAATTAATGAATAAAAATATATGAATAAATAAATAAAATGAAAAATAACAAAGAAAATGTAATAATAAATAAATAAAATAAAATTTGGTATGGACACATGGATGGTGTACATGCACATATCTTTCCAATCCTCTTACATTTTTTGGAATAGTTTGTTCTATGTAATGGTGGAGAAGGGGGAAGAAGAGATATGCATTCATTCGCTTGTTCTTGAAGAAGGAAATGGCAGAGGAAAAAAATAATTGGTAGTATAAGTTGGCTGAGGGTTCAAGGGTGAGAGTTGCAAGAGATATTGGCTGCAACTTTTCTAAGGATGGGTGGATAGTCATCCCCAAGACCTTGTTGCGGGTAGCGGTATGGATCAGTGGAATTCAAGCAGCATCACAACACTGTAAATTTCAGTAACAATATTCTCTCCTCATGTACGAATACTATTTAAATTTTATTGAATATGTTAAGAGCTTGGTTGTGGTATTTTGTTGTATACTTAATTTTTGGGATGTTACACATAATACTTCAAATAAATTATTACTTCCCAAACTTGAATAGTAAATGGCGCTTAGTTGGTTCAGGTGAGAGAAATGTAACCATGAACTTTAAATTATATTTCCCTCATAGGCACTACATTTCCATTCTACATTCAACTGATATGAAGAACTCATTGAGTCTTCTGAGACCATATATTATCACGTAAAAAAATAATGGTTTAACAAAGATCCTTAATGAGTTCCAACCAATTAAAAATCACTCTAAAACTTTCTAAGAAAGAAGACACATGAGTACAATAATGATATAACTACAATCAAGATGGAAATCCTACAATTTTATCATCTACAATTTTATATCTTCCTCTTGAGAAGGGGGCCCTACCTTCTTTGGAAGTAGGATACCTAAAAAAAATCAAGAATATGCCAACAATAAAAGCATAAGATAATAAAGGTCAAAGTATCATTATATTATAAAAATTCTTATACATATAATGTTATATCTCCCATTCTATATCCTACTTTTCACACTATAAAAATTTCTGATAGATATTTATAAGAAGGTCCTTCAGTTATAGATAAGATCAAAATATCTAATCTCGTGGATCGGAGATCAAACAATACATACATTTTTAAGGTTCTAATATGATCCTAATCCTCATAAAAGAGCAAGAGCGCCCTTGGCTTGGATTAAAATGATAAGTTGTGTCTTCATAAAATAAATGAGTGTGAATCACAAGGCTCCATTCTAGATGCCATCATATATGGTCCCTCTATCTCACGGGATTTGATTTATCTCTTCCCATAGAACCAAGTCAAGAATGAACACATATGTTTCCATATGTTTATCTAAATATATGGTTGGCTTTAACATAATGCATAATTCCCAACATGGATCATTTGATCTCATTCATAAGAATGAGATCAAAGACTTAAGACTATTGATGAACTAGCAAAAAAAATTGCCAATAAGATGGAAATATCACTATTGTTCATTGTGTATGATTATTTGTTGCATATAGAGGAAGTTTTGACCAACTCTTAGATTATGGCTTCATGTTTCTGCCCGAGGACCCGAGAACGAATGGATTAACACAAAACCATTGCGGGCCCCTAATTTACAAAACCCATGTGCTTGATTCTCATCATGACAATTGGGCATATGAAAAAAAATGAGGTAGAAACATGAATTGTCTTGTGCTAACGAGACTAAACTAGATGAAAAGTAACCATTCACCTAGCACAAGAACTAATCCTCCACATTGACCATCATTAGTAAAATATTATGTAAACCACCTTAAAACATTGAAAACAAAGGAAATGTACCAAATAATTAATAATTTACCGTATCATGCTCAAGGTTAATATTATATTCTAAGGATGTGAAAAATGATGAGGACAATGACAAGGAATAGGTATAACCATAACTATTCATAGGAAAAAGGGTCTGTGAACCATATCAAAATGGAGGCCCAACACAAAAAAGTTTATAGGCCCATTAAATTGGAGAGAGGAATCATTGTTCAATAACACCTCTCATAAATGGGTATTTATGGAAACATACCCTACTTTTTATGGCATTCATATTTATTTAATGTTAGACAACATTTGGACAGACATGTGGCATAAGATCGAAGGTTTTAGAGGTATTGTGTGGTGGTCACAAGTTCGATTACTGTTAGCTATGAAGAAGCAAGCATTTCGTTATAGAGATTAATTAAATGTATACTCTCTTTGTATAAGTCTCGAATGAGTTAACATAGAAGACCTACAACATCAATGACATGATTCTAGAGGGTATGTAATTTATTTTCCTTTGTTGGAAAACTCAAGGAAGAAATTAGATGGAATTCCTTGGAAAAGTTAACATAAGGATATCCTTCGGTAGCATACAATAAGAACCCACCATAGATGCATGGAAGCATGATATCATAGGTACTATCTGAAGAATACTACTACATTAGGGAGCTATAATGGCACAAAGCGACATGAAACACCTCGAACAAACACATGAAAGGATGAGTCAATTGCAGGAAAGAGTTTATGAGGTAGTGGAGAACATGTTGATTGTTCTGATGGAAAGGGATGACATGGTTGATAGGGAATGGAAGACACAATTGGATTTTTTGGACAAGAAATATGAATTGTTGTAGAGGAGAATTAAGAGAATGCGAGAAATTATGGAGTTAGAACTAGTTATCTTGGAAATGAAAGTGAACAAGGTAGAGGTTGAGTTTAATAGGGAGAGAAAAGGAAAGCAAGATGACTTCGACACCAATGTAAAACCGCCTTGGAAGAGGACCAAAAGCTCAATAGAACAAGGAATGTAAGCAAAGGATGATGTCGCTAGAAAAGCAAAAGAAGACCTTAAAGTAGGACCTTGAGTCTCCAGTTAATTGGAATTTTCCAATCTCCATTTATGTAATGCAAATATAAGAAGATTTTAGGAGTCTACTACAAGGTCTATGTTAGAAATAAGTATAAGATAATGCGTAAAAGAGGCCATATATATATATATATATATATATATATATATATATATATATATATATATATATATATATATATATATATATATATATATATATATATATATAATATTTTGGAACTCTAAAAATAGCGCAACATGAGAGTATGATGAATTTTGTAAAGGTCTTGGCCATGATTTTTTTTAAAGTATTGGCCTTGAATCCGAATTTTGTTTATAATGTAAAGCCATTATAAACTCCATGTAATAAATAAATAAATAAATAAGTTAGTACGAAGAAAAAAGGTAGAATGTTAGGAACTTGGAAACACTTTCTTAAATGGTATTGGTGGTCCAAAAGGGTGATATAAGTCATTATCATGTTTAAAATTCCATCAAAGTTCATAATGAAATGAGGTATATGGGTAGGCACTTGGAAACAACTTATTGAATAGAAAAAGGATTGGTCATAAAAAAGGATGTTAGGAGTCATTATCTCTTTTATGATTCCATCCTAGTCTATGAAAAAAATGGCTTAGATCATAGTTACCAAATTCACTTGAATCAAGGCAAAAAAAATGAAAAATTCAAAAGGTACACCAAATAATTCGATGAGGATTCACAAATGACTTAGATCATAGTTACCAAATTGACTTGAGTCAAGACAAAAAAATACAAAAATTCAACAAGTACACCAAATAATTCAATGAAATTCGATAGGATTCATGGTATAATAAGTTAAAAGAGAAGTTTGTAGTTTACCGACACACAATTGCATATAATGTTGATGATAATACATGTTTGAACACAAAAATAGATAGGGGGATTGTGTGCAGGAAGATAGAGGGGATCTCGTGCACGTATAAGGAAAGGAATTGGAAAGTAATTATAAATTTGGAAAAAAAAAAAACATTTCCAATTTTTGTCTTCTTGTGAAAGCCTGGAAAGTTGAGAAAACAATGAAGGAAAGAATTTGGACATCGACAATGAAAGGGAAAATATTTATAAATAATCAATTTTCTAAATATATTTCTATTAGAGAGAAATTTAGATAAATAAATTTTGAACATTTATTTTTTAAATATTATTTATTAGGAAAGGATTTTATGTAAGTTTTGAAACTAAGATGAATATTGAATTTAATTTTTGAAATGAAAAAATAAAAAAGTTTGAAAAGAATATATATATATATATTTAATTGCTTCCTAAATTTTTATATTATAGAATTAATTCAAATATCAAAATAAAAAAATGAATAAAAACTATATATATATATATATATATATATATATATATATATATATTTCATTGGAATTTTTATTTTTACCAAATTCAAATTCAAAATTCAATAACTATGATTTAAATTGGAATGTAATTGGATGAATGGTAATGGAATTAATAGTCCAAAAGAGTACCCAAAGTCATTATCTCTTTTAAGGTTTCATTAAAGTCTCTAGAAAATGAGGTGGATTGATAAGTAATTAGAAAATGAGGTGGATTAATAAGTGATTAGACAACATTTTTTTAAATAAGATGAATGATCTAAAATCTGGTTCAGAATTATTATTTATTTTAGGATTTCGTTAACAAAATTAATTATTTTATGATTTTAAAAAAAAATCATGAAAGCAAAAAATTAATTAGAAAACACTTAACACACTTTCTTGAACATAAATGGGGTTGGTGATTCAAAAGAACAAATGATAGAATAAATTGGTAGGAAATCAGATTGGTGATCCAAAAGTTTGGGAAATGTTAATAACTTTTTATAGTTTCATAAGCTTTATGAAACTCTATTATGGATTTGCTTTGGAATTATGGAAGTTTGTGGCTGATTCGCTGTTCCGGTGAAACTTGTTCACGTGAGATGGAACGTCCGTGTTGACTAACTATTGTCGTCCATAAGTGTGACATAGTATTTTGAGAATATTTTAAAATTTCATACATAATTGTGAGTGGAATATTCCTCGTGAATATTTCTTGCCTAACCACAACGTCTCTGGTTGATTGTGGGAATATTGCTTGCCTGACCACAACGTCTCTGGCTGATTGATTATTTTTGTGAACAAGTGTGGAAATCTCATGCCCGAGCACGACATCTCTGGTTGATCGAGTATTCCTTGCATGACCACAACTTTTGTGGTTGATTCACAGTTCTTGTGGATAAGTGTGCGAACTTCTGGTATAAACACAACGTTTTTGGTTGATTGATTATTCTAGTATATATATGTAAATTAATGTAGTTATATAAATTAAATAGTTAATAAATATTTTAATAATTTTTTTAGAATTATATAGAAAAGTAGTTTATCATTAAGATAATGAAGATTGAGTTGATCTGACTATTCTAAATATAGTGCACTGCAAAGAAATGCCACTGTCAAAATCTATAATGAATGAAAAATAAATGTTAAAAAAATATTAAAAATAATAAAAATAAATATTTTATAAAATAAAATCTATTGAAAATCTCAAACACCTCCAACTTTCAAAATAAAAACAATCAAAAAATAAATAAAAGAAAACAAAATTCAACACAATCATAAATAAAAATAATTTATGATAATAAAAATAAAGACTAAGTCAATAATTAATATATAATTAGTCAAAATTAATTTTTAAAAATATAAATAAACCAATGGAGATATAATTAAACAAAATAATACTAATTAAAATTAAAAGTAAATACCAAATATAGACTAAAACTTAGTCAAAATTAGACAATTAGAATAGAGTTAACAATAAAAATAAAATTATTACTCAACAATATTATTTAAAAAAAAAATTATAAATAAATAAATGAAGTAACCTAAAAAAGCATTAAACCGTCTAAAAAACTATATCAAGAATAAACCTAGCAAAAAGGAAAAAAGAAGAAACACCACTGAAAGGAAAAAGGAACCCTATTGAGAGCAAAGAAACTGGCTCCAACAACTCTTAATTTTCCACCTGTCATCCCTATTCAACGTATGAGGCATTTTCTCAATCTCAACAGCTTCCTTGAATTTATGGTGATGGAAATGCTCAACCCTAACAATGACTTTGGATTCTTCCATTCAAATGTGGTGCTTAGTCTTCTCCGCATGCTCAGCCTGAGCTTATGACCTTGTTCTACCGTGTCTGATATCAGCAATATGCTCTTGAATCATTTTATTAATAGATCGAACTGTTTCTCCAATGTAGGGGATCCCATAAGAGCATGAGATCAAATAAACACCTTTCACGCTTTTAGGGTCCAACGAGTCTTTACAGATCATAGGGAACTGTGAATGGTGTTCAACAGTTTAAAAGAGGAATATATCTTATGCTTCCTTAGCATCCGAACGATCTTGTAAGTAGTACCTTGTATAAAAGATAAATGAACTCTACCAACTAAATCATCTTTATCTATTTTCGGTTTCAGAACTTTGCTAGCATTCATGAAAGCCCACAAACCCTCACTTTTACTATAGCCATTATTCTCAAAGACCTTAAGGAGATGGGCCTTCTCTTCTTCAAAGTGTTCATCATCTAAAACCCTGAGAGCTCTCGTGGCTAAAGTGCTGAGAACTCCAACTTTTTGAGTTGGAAGATGATGAGAGCAAACATGCAAATATTGCTGAGTGTGTGTTTTCTTTCGAAAAACTTGGTGTGAGAAAGAGCCATTATCATTTCTAGAGATGAGAACATCAAGGAAATGAAGGCTACCATCTTTCTCAGTTTCCATTGTGAACTTTGTGGAGTTATATTGATCATTCAAGTGTTGGTGAAAGGAATCTAACTTTTGATGGCCATGAGACCAATTTATGAAGGTATTATCCACAAAGCATTTCCAAATCTTGGGTTTAAAAGGAGCATAGACCAAGGCTTTTGATTCAAAATATTCCATAAAAAGGTTGGCAACCATAGGGGAGAACGGTCATCCTATCGCAACACCATAGGTCTGCTCATAAAATACACCTTCAAAGCTAAAAAAGGTTGAGGTAAGGCAAATATCCACCAGCTTTGCAGTGTCGGGATGAGTGATGCGTTTGATCACTTCCACTGTCTACCTGATAAGGATATTAGTACAAAGGGAAACAACATCAAAACTAACAAAAGTGTCATCTGGTTAACTCTCTAACTCTTTGAAAAAGGATGTGAAATCCTTGACCACAACGTCCCTTGTTCATTAATTATTCTTGTGAATATTTCTTGCCTAACCACAACATCTCTGGTTGATTGTGGGAATATTTCTTGCCTGACCACAACGTCTATGGTTGATTAATTATTCTAGTGAACAAGTGTGGAAATCTCTCGCCCAAGCATGATGTCTCTGGTTGATTGAGTATTCCTTGCATGAACACAATGTCTATAGTTGATTGATAGTTCTTGCGGATACGTGTGTGAACTTCTTCCCTGAACCCAACGTCTATGGTTGATTGATTATTTTCGTGATTATTAAAACTTATCTTATAATATATCACACATCACCAAAAACAAATAATAAAAAATAACTAAATTATAAATTTATTTTAAATTATTATTATTATTGATTATAAAAAATATATATAAAGTTAAATATACATATAACATATATAATAAACCACATATAACAAGAAAAATATATTGAAATAAATCTCAATTCTTTTGACTATTATTAAAATATTTCATATTAAATATTTACCATTCATTTAATAATTATTAATAAATATATAAATAATATATATATATATATATATTTTGTTACCATTAAATTTAATACTGTTTATTGTTTGTTTGTTCCCATAAAACTTTCAATTATTGTACATTTAAAACTCAAACACAAATTTTTATTTTTATTTATATTTTATATGATTTAAACAGTACACTAATCAAATATGTTTTCTTATTTAGAGAACCTAGTTTTTCTAAAAGAGATGCCAAATTCAAGTAATTGTATTAGAACATTTATTTTAAATTTTAAGTATTTAATTAATTTTTTTTCATACAAATAAAAAGATTGAAAATATATAAAATTATTATTATAAAAAATTTATATTATAAATTTTTTTAACTCTATAGAGTTAATAAATAATTTTAAAAATTAATTAATAATAAAAAAAGTGAACATGGTTTCTAAATAAAATATTTAATTATTTATTTTTATTGAATTTTTAGAGATAGATTTTAAATAATTAAAAAAATATTAATAAGATATGTAGTTAAGATGGATCCATGTTTGTGATTTGAAGTTAAATTTCATACTATATGAGTAAATGAGGAAATTCCAATTAGTCCATTATTTTTATACATTAGAAACTATTCTCTTTGGATGAGAAATGGAGATCTATTTCTTCACCTATCTTCTTTATTATGATAATGACTTTCTTCTCTTATTTCATTCTCTTTGTCAATCCTCTTGCCATCATTTAATTATCCCTTGTATTTTCTATCATCCAATTATTTTATCATTGGCATCCTCATCTTGGTAATGCTTTTGATTAAGAGACTTTGCTTGAATTTATGTCCGCAGTGACATATGATACATATCAATCATTACACACTTCGTGGAAACCAAATTTTTCCTTCTATGAGTAGACAACTATCATATGTAGTCATCAAAGACAAAGTGTAGTTACTCTCAATGTTTCAAGCATAGGATTATAGGGTACAATCTCTCATATTCTTTCTAATCTCTCCTTTCTTTGGATGCAAAATTTTAGTAATAACAATTTCCAGGGTTACATTCCCTATCAATTGGGAAATTTGGCTTGCTTAAATAGAGTTTCAGTAAATTTGAATGAACTTTGAGGTTCTATTTTTTCCATCTTAGTGGGTGTCGTAGTTTACAAATCTTCTATATTGACATAAACAATATCATAGGTACAAGCCTAACTTGGTACTCCACAAAATTGGGTAGCAACAATATTCAGAGGAGTGTTCCCTCTTAATACTAAATCCACGAGAATACTAAATTAGATGAAAAATATCATATGAATTTGAAAATGTCAAACTTATATGTCATTGGATAGAGCATTTTGTCACAAAACCAACATGATCAACTTGCCACCTAAGGCTAAATCCAACATGATCAAATTTGCCACCTAAGGCTAAATCCATTTTCCGTTCCCACTAGACCACCACTGACTTTTCCGCTATGCCACTCTTACCCTGCCACATGACAGCATGCCTCCATGTCACCTCTCACCTCCACGTCATATATCCATTTCATCCCACTCCTGTAAAATCAATAGTGAACGTTGGCAATTAAAGTCAGCACTAAGTTGGAAAAATGGTCAGTTAAAACTATGTTTTTTCCTATACGACACAGTAATTTCAAGCATGGTTTACAAATAAATTAGAATGCATTTCTCAAAACCGAAAGAGGTTTTTGTCCGTAATGGATCCATTTAAAAAAAAGTCTCTCAGTTTTCTAATAACTATTATGGTTTGGGAGATTCGAATGTATCTTTGAAGGCATATTTTCCAGAAATTTCATGTTTTAGTCACAGTTTGCAAATGTGGTTTCTGAACCAGTGGAAATGAATTTTAAAAACTTGAAAGAGGTTTTTGTTGGTAACATACTCGTATACAAAAACCTCTCTCATTTTTTACACATATATCTTGTATTGATATATTAAAAGGGATCATTGGACCCTATGTTTCATAATTTTGTGAGAAAAAAGCTCATAGATAGTTAGTGACTTGGATGCCACCTCATCAAATTAGACTTGCAATCAAATTCGAATTGTTGCTCCTTTCTACCATCAATCCTCAAAGATAGTGCCAAGTAACTTCAGTAATTGATATGTCCTATATTTTTGTTCTATTTTTACAAACAATTTAGGATGTGTTGTAAAAGATCTTGAGGTTTTCACTCAAGTTATTTTTTGATAATTTTGTATAAATAGTTCATAAATTGAAGTATAATGTGTTGGGACTTGTATGAAGAAATAAACTTATGATGTAAAGTTGTTGTTGAGATTCAACAAGATGATGATCCTAGTGAAAATTAAGCACCTTCACTAGGTGGGGCCCGCAGGATATTTTTAGGTGTATGTTTATTTTTAGAATGGTGAGCATATTCTAAAATTAGCAGGAGACTAATTCTAGATGGTTGAGAAAATTATATTTTTAGATGAGTTTCTATTTTTAGATCATGGGAGAAATCTATTTATAAATTGCATGTCTAAAAATAGAATGCATGTCGATTATTATTAGCCCTTAATAATAATCAGACAATAAATAATAACTTATTCTCTTCAAGCACTTGATTTCAGTTAACTGATGTAGAAAACTAGTTGATTGAAGGAATTACGCATTCGAAGGTTGGTTGGTAGGACATGCACAGTGGACTTCATTGTAACTAAGTGTGGCAAAGTTGTAACAAAGTTGGAAGACTAGTTATGTGAGTTGTTAACTCAGTTAAGTGAGTTAAACTCAGTTGTGCTAGTTGTAACTCATGATACACTAGTGAGAGATCAATGAATTAATTATTTAATTAATTCACAAGTAGTGTCTCACAGGCAACTGAAAAAATACAACTGTTAACTACATGCATGTCAGATCCAGTGGAGACCCAGTGGAGAGATAGGTGAAAGGGTCTGGTTGACTATCAGTTGTGACAATAGTGATGAATTCAATGCATCTACACACACATTGGAGATGCCAATGAGGATTGTGAAGTCAAGGCAAGGCAAGATCGAATTCATTCAGGGATGTTCTTCAGCAAGGATTGCGTAGTGGAGGCAGGCTTTCAGGAGGCAGTAAATTGGTGCATGTGTGAACCAATTTTTGTATGATAGTGTGAGATGATTGTATATTGTATTGAGAGCTCTATGAGAAGATCTTTGTATGAGATTGTTTCATGATCCATGATATACATAATATATGATAGTTGGGGTTTTAGCTTTATGCTTTCTCGGTAAAAACATCTTGTTATGTGCGATTGATTTTTCTTCATGTGTTTTCAATTGGCGATTTAATTTCCGCAAAGAATTAAGTAGAAGGATTATGTATTTAAAATTGGATTTACTTGTTAGATCAGGAGAGTCTGGTAATACATCACAGTATTGTTTAAATTTCTACAAGGTATCAAAGCAGAGAAGATTGCAATATTGAAGCAGTGCTAAGTTTTGTTGGTGTAACAATTCGAATTTGCTGCAAGAATTTCTTGGTGCGAGAGTTGAGTAAACATCGAAATGGATTTCAAATTTTTGTGGTTGGAGTATGCACTCGAGGGCGGCTTGAACTACATTGCATGGAAGGATAGGATGGAGGCGGTGCTTGAAGATAATGGCTTGAAGGAATTCATCGAAAGTGATGTTCCTAAGCCCACTTCAACAGATGCTGCATTACTTGACACCTGGTAAAAGAAAGTAGCGAAGACAAGAAGGATTCTGTTAGAAGGTGTGAGAGACCATATTGTCTCAAGCCTTCATGAGAAATCCACTCCATTTGCAATGTGGAAGGCTCTGAAAGATATTTTCCAAAGCAGCAGTGACCATAGGAAGTTGGCGCTGAAGGATAAACTCAGAAAAATCCCAAAGTATCTCAGTATCCCAAAGTATCTCACGAATTTTGTCCAATGTCAGGATGAACTGGGGAGTGTGGGAACCAAAGTTGTTGATGATGATTTGGTGAGCTTGGCTCTCTTGGGTCTTCCTAATAGTTGGCACAGTTATGGAGACTTTGTCAACGAACAGGAGAAAATGTCAGATTGGGAATGACTTTGGTCGGATCTAGTGCAAGAGGTGATAAGGCGGAACACCAGGGATGGCTCTTCATCAAAGCATGATGATGAAGAGGATTTTGCTTTGGCTACCAAAGCAAGGAAATGGAAGGGGAAGAAATTCCACTCAAAATCCAAGGCTAAAGGCTAGAAGCTCGATTTGTCCAAGGTGAAGTGTTTTCACTATCACGAACATGGGCATTTCGCCACTAACTACCCATAGAAAAAGAAGAACAAGAAGGTTGTTGGAGCTGCAGCTGGTGAGGCCCTTGCCTCGCAATTTGAACTTGATTTCTCCTTGATCGCATGCTTGGTTTCAAGCGCAATTGGATTTGTGTGGTATCTTGATAGTGGTGCTTCCTTCCACATGACGGGAGATAAAGAGATTTTCAGTGACTTGGAGGAGAAAGATCTCCAAATGCAAATAGAGATGGGCGACGATGGACGATACAGTACGACCGGCATTGGTTCCATTACCTTTGAGAAGGAGCAAGGTAAAAAATTTAAGTTGAAATATGTTATGCATGTTCCAGGTCTAAAGAAGAACTTGGTCTCAGTCGCGATGTTGGAGGACAGAGGTTATGACATTGTTTTCAGCGATGGAAAATCTTTCCTGCGACATAAAACAATGGGTCAAACCAAGAAGATAGGGGTTCGAGTCAAGAATCTCTACAAGCTGTAGGTAGATGGTTGAGCTGCAATGGTGGGAAAAGCAGAAGAAGTGGTGAGCCGGGATGCGGGCGAATTATGGCACAGGAAATTGGGTCATCTTCACCATGGTGCCTTGAAGATTTTGCAACAGATTTCTATTGGACTTCCCAAGGGTACACTTGAGCAAATAGATCAGTGCAAGGGATGTACTATGGGTAAGTTTGTGAAGACCACCTTTCATGAAAAGGAGAATCGTGCTTCGGTGATCTTGGAGAGAGTTCACACAGATGTGTGTGGGCCATTCTCGGTTGCTTCAATAGAAAAACACATGTATTATGTTATTTTTGTTGACGACTATTCTCATAGATGCTGGATACTATTCATGCAAAAGAAGGATCAAACATTCTCAAAGTTCTTTGAGTTTAAAGCATTGGTGGAGAAAGAGTCGGGGAAGTAAGTGAAGGCTATGCAGAGCGATAATGGTGGTGAATATATCTCGAACAAATTCAAAGACTTCTATAGCAAAGAAGGAATTCGGAGAGAACTCATAGCACCTCATAACCCACAGAAGAATTGGGTCGCGGAGAGGAAGAATAGAATGATCAGGGGTGTTGCACGAGCTATGTTGCATGATCAGGGCCTACCAATGCACTTGTGGGAGGAAGCATGCAACATTGCAGTTTATGTGCAAAACCGTTGTCCTCAAAGAGTACTTGCATGAGTACACCTAAAGAAGATTTTACTAGTAAGAAACCAGATGTTTCTCACTTTAAGATTTTTGGCTCATATATTTATGTTCATGTGACCAAGAATGCCAGGAAGAAGCTAGAGCTGACTATAGAAGTTGGGATATTTGTGGTGTACACAGAAACATCCCATAATTATCATGTGTATTTTCCAAACAGTAGAATGATTTTGGTGCAACGAGATATAAAATTCAATGAGGATAAAGCCATGAAGTTGTCGTTTGAGAGGGAGCTAGACTTGCATGCAGAGGAGGAACTTTTGGTTCCCAAAGATGAGCCTCTAGATGTGGATCAGCCATAGGAGGAATTTCATGGAGTGGAGGATTCCACTCACGTAGAGCCAAAACTCTAATCCAAGAGCTCTCAGTACAATATACAATCATCTCACACTGTCATACAAAAATTGGCTAATACATGCACCAATTTACTGCCTCTTGACAACCTGACTCCATTGCGCAATCCCTACTGATCACAATCCTGAATGAATGAGATACTGCCTTGCCTTGACTGTGCAATTCTCATTGGCATCTCCAATGTGTGTGTGGTTGCATGAGTGCACCCACTAATGTCACAACAGATAGTCAAATTGTCCCTTTCACCTAGCTCTCAACTGGGTCTCCACTGGATCTGACATGCATGTAGTTAACAGTAGTAAATCTTCAGTTGCATGTGAGATCACTCCATGTGAATTAATTTAATATTTAATTCACTGATCTCTCACTAGTGTATCTTTAGTTACAACTAGTTACAACTAGCACAACTGAGTTAAAATACTTTACAACTCACATAACTACACATCCAACTCTGTTACAACTTTGTATCACTCAGTTACAATGAAGTCCACTTGCATGTCCTACCAACCAACCTTAGAACTCGTAATTCCTTCAGTCAACTGGTTTGCCACATCAGTTAACTGAAATCAAGTGCTTCAAGAGAATAAATTATTATTTATTATCTAATTATTATTAAGAGATAATAATAATTGACATGCATTCTATTTTTAGACATGCGATCAATAAAAAGACTTTGCCCATGCATCTAAAAATAGAAACTCATCTATAAATAGAATTTGTTCAACCATCTATAAATAGACTCCCGCTATAAATAGACTTTGCTCAACATTCTAAAAATAGACATACACCTAAAAATAGCCTGGGGGCCCCACCTAGTGTAGGTGCTTAATTTCACTAAGATCGTCATCTTGTTGAATCTCAACACTCCCTCTCAACAAGAAAGGGATTATCCTTCACCCCAATCTTGCCTCTATGGCATTCAAGTTTTCTCCTGGTGAGCGCCTTCGTCAGAATATTTGCATCCCGATCCTCCGTAGGAATGTACTGAAGCAACATGATCTTCCGCTGCACACAATATTTGATATGATGATACCGAATATCTATATGCTTAGATATATCATGAAACACAGGATTAATCGAGAGTTTAATGCAACTCTGATTATCACAATGAATCATTGTAGGATCTAAATGAGAACCAAACAAACCAACCTAAATCTTTCTCATCCAAATAGCCTCACATGGACCTTGAATTGCTTCCATGTATTTCGCTTCCGCTGAATTGAGTGCCATGGATCTCTCTTTCCTACTGTACCAAGAAACAACTGTAGATCTGATACTGAAGACCCCTTCTGATGTGCTCTTTCTGTCCGTTGGGTTGCCTGCCCAATCTGCATCCGTGAAGCCATGCAACTTCACCTCATCTGTCTATATGTACCATAAGCCATACTTAGATGTGCCCCTGAGATATCCCAGGACATGCTTTCCTGCCTTCCAAAAGAGCTTGGTAGGCTTAACCATCGCTTGACTAAGTTGGTTCACCGCATAGCATATGTCTGGTCTTGTATTTACTAAATACATTAGCAAACCCACTAGCTGTCGATAGATAGTAGCATCCACTACCTCTCCAGATGTAGCGTCCTCTTTCCTCCAGTTTCCTGGAAGAGGAGTATCCATGGGTTTGCAGCCCTCCATGTGAAACATGCCAAGTATCTCCCTTGCATACTTGCCTTGAGACACAAAAAGTTCACCATCTCGCTGACATATTTCCAGTCCAAGGAAATAATGAAGGAGGCCCATATCCTTCATCTCAAACTCCTTTGCAAGGTCCTCCTTGCATGATTGTTTCAGCTGCTCATCACCAATCAATATTAAATCATCAACATAAAGAAAAATGATTAAAAGCTTACCCTCCACCACAATATGGCATAGGTTTGCATCCACCTCACTCTTGGTGAAGCCAAGTCCGGTAAAATAGCTATCGATCTGAGTGTACCAAGCACAGGGTGCTTGCTTCAACCTATACAACGCTCTTTTGAGTTTGCACACATGCAACTCGCTGCTGAATATCTCAAATCCTTCAGGTTGCTTAATGTACACTTCTTCCTCAATGATCCCATTAAGGAACGCAGTATTCACGTCCATCTGATGAATGTGCCAACCCATCTGTGCTGAGAGAGAAAGGATGACCTTTATGGAAGAATACTGTGCGACAGGTGCAAATTTTTCTTCATAATCAATCCCCTCGATCTGTGAGAAGCACCGAGCCACAAATTTGGCCTTGTCTTTCTCAACACTCCCATCAATAGCTTGCTTTACCTTGTAGATCCATCTTGAACCTACCACTGATTTATCAACCGGCCTTGGAACAATTTCCCAAGCACTATTTCTGATAATGGAGTCATACTCCTCCACCATTGCATCTACCCATGTGGGCTCATGCACTGCTTCATGAAAGGAACATGGCTTTGTCACAATGCATTTTCTCATGAGAGCCATGTATCTAGTGAATTGGTCAGGAGACTGTCTCAGTCTGCATTGTGAAGTAGGGACTCCTACATTCTATGCCGCATCAAGCTTCAGCCTCTCAACTTTTGTGGTACGCCTTTTGCCAGTACTGATGTTTGGCTCTGCATGAGTGGACTCCTCCACTCCATGAACTTCGTCCTGTGGCTCATCCACATATAGAGAGTCATCTTTGGGAACCAAAAGTTCCTCCACTACATGTAATTCTAGCTCCCTCTCAAGCAATAACTTCATGGCTTTCTCCTCATTGAATTTTATATCTCGTCGCACCACAGTCATTTGTCTGTTTGGCAAATACACACGATAATTATGGGGTGTTTCTGTGTACCCCACAAATATCCCAACTTCAGCAGTCGACTCCAGCTTCTTCCTGGTGTTCTTGGTCACATGAACATAAGAAAATGAGCCAAAAATCTTAGTGTGAGAAACATCCGGTTTCTTACCAATAAAAGCTTCTTTGGGTGTACTCATGCCAAGTACTCTATGAGGACAATAGTTTTTCACATAAACTGCAATGTTGCATGCTTCCGCCCACAAATGTATTGATAGGCCCTGATCATGCAGCATCGCTCGTGTAGCACCCAGGATCGTTCTTTTCTTCCTCTCTACAGCCCCATTCTGCTGTGGTTTATGAGGCGCTATGAGTTCTCTTCAAATTCCTTCTTTGCTACAGAAGTCTTTGAATACGTTCGAGATGAATTCACCACCATTATCGCTCCGCAAAGCCTTCACTTTCTTCCCCGACTCTTTCCCAACCAATGCCTTAAACTCACAGAAATTTGAGAATGTTTGATCCTTCTTCTGCATGAAGAAGATCCAACATTTACGAGAAAAGTCATAAAAAAAAATAACATAATACTCATGTTTTGTTGTTGAAGAAACCGAGAATGGTCCACACATGTCTGTGTGAACTCTCTCCAGGATCATCGAATCACGGTTCTCCTTTTCATGAAAGGTGGTCTTTACAAACTTTCCCATAGTACATCCCTTGCACTAATCTAATTGCACAAGTGTACCCTTGGGAAGTCCAGTAGAAATCTGCTACAAAATTTTTAGGGTGCCATGGTGAAGATGGCCCAATCGCCTGTGCCATAATTCGCCCTCATCCGGGCTCACCACTTCTTATGCTTTGCCCACCATTGCGGCGCAACCATCCACCTCCAGCTTGTAGAGATTCTTGACTCGAATCCCTATCCTCTTGGTTTGACCTGTTGTTTTATGTCCCAGGAAATCTTTTCCATTGTTGAAAACAATGTCATAACATTTTGTCCTCCAACATTGCAACTGAGACCAAGTTTTTCTTTAGACCTGTAACATGCATAACATATTTCAATAGAAATGGTTTATCTGAGTCCCTCTCAAAGGTAATTGTACCAATTTCGGTCACATTGTATCGTCCATTGTCGCCCATCTCAATATGCATTTGGAGATCTTTCTCCTCCAAGTCACTGAAAAGCTCCTTATCTCCCGTCATGTGGAAGGAAGCACCACTATCAAGATACCACACTGATCCCATTACGCTTGAAACCAAGCATGCGATCAAAGAGAAATAAAGTTCAAATTGCGAGGCAAGAGCCTCACTAGCTGCAGCTCCAACAACCTTCTTGTTCTTCTTTTTTTGTGGGTAGTTAGTGACGAGATGCCCATGTTCGTGATAGTGAAAACACTTCACCTTGGACAAATCTAGCTTCTTTCCTTTAGCCTCGGATTTTGAGTGGAATTTATGCCCCTTCCCTTTCCTTGCCTTGGTAGCCAAAGCAAAATCCTCTTCATCATCATGCTTTGATGAAGAGCCATATCTAGTGTTCCGCCTGAACTCCCCCTGCACTAGATCCGACCACAGTCGTTCCCAGTCTCGAAACTTTTCCCGTCCATTGACAGAGTCTTGATAACTGTGCCAACTTTTAGGAATTCCCAAGAGAGACAAACTCACCAAATCATCATCAGAAACCGTGATTCCCACACTCCCCAATTCATCCCGACATTGGACAAACTTTGTGAGATACTTAGGAATATTGTCTCCCTTCTCCATCTTGATCTTTCTGAGTTTATCATTCAACACCAATTTCCTATGGTCGTTGCTGCTTTGGAAAAGATCCGTCAAAGCCTTCCACATCGCAAATGGAGTGGATTTCCCATGAAGGCTTGAGACAATATGGTCTTGCACACCTTTCAACAGAATCCTTCTCGTCTTCGCTACTTTCTTTTGCCAGGCGTCAAGTAACGCAGCATCCGTCGAAGTGGGCTTAGGAACATCAATGTCGGTGAATTCCTTCAAGCCATTATCTTCAAGCACTGCCTCCATCCTATCCTTCCATGCAATGTAGTTCGAGCTACCCTCGAGTGCATACTCTAACCGCAAACCATTGAAATCCATTTTCATGTTTACTCAACTGTTGCACCAAGAAATTCTTGCAGCAAATTCGAATTGTTTCCACTAACAAACTCAGCCACTGTTTCAATATTGCAATCTTCTTTGCTCCGATACCATGTAGACATTTTGACACAATTATGTCTTGCCTGGATTCTCCCGATCTAACAATTATATGCCACTGTTAAATACATAATCCTTCTACTAAAATCTTTGTGGAAATTTAATCGCCAATTGCAAACACATGAAGAAAGTTCAATCACACATAACACAAATCTTTTTACCGGGAAAGAATAAAGCTAAAAACCCCACTATAATATATTATGTATATATCATGGATCATGAAACAATCTCATATAAAACTCTAATCCAAGATCTCTCAGTACAATATACAATCGTCTCACACTGTCATACAAAAATTGGCTAATGCATGCACCAATTTACTGTTTCCGGAAAACCTGCGTCCACTGCGCAATCCCTGTTGTTCACAATTCTGAATGAATGAGATAATGCCTTGCCTTGATTGCACAATCCTCATTGGCATCTCCAATGTGTGTGTGGTTGCATGAGTGCACCCACTAATGTCACAACAGATAGTCAAACTATCCCTTTCACCTATCTCTCAACTGGGTCTCCACTAGATCTGACATGCATGTAGTGAACAGTAGTAAATATTCAGTTGCATGTGATATCACTCCATGTGAATTAATTTAATATTTAATTCACTGATCTCTCACTAGTGTATTTTTAGTTACAACTACCACAACTGAGTTAAACTACTTTACAACTCACATAACTACACATCCAACTCTGTTACAACTCTGTATCACTCAATTACAACGAAGTCCACTTGCATGTCCCACCAACCAACCTAAGAACTCGTAATTCCTTCATTCAACTGGTTTGCCACATCATTTAACTGAAATCAAGTGCTTCAAGAGAATAGATTATTATTTATTGTCTAATTGTTATTAAGAGATAATAATAATCGACATGCATTCTATTTTTAGACATGCGATCTATAAATAGACTTCGCTCATGCATCTAAAAATAGGAACTCATCTATAAATAGAATTTTCTCAACCATCTATAAATAGACTCCCGCTATAAATAGACTTTGCTCAACATTCTAAAAATAGACATACACCTAAAAATATCCTGCGGGCCCCACCTAATGTAGCTGTTTAATTTTCACTAGGACCATCATCTTGTTTAATCTCAACACATAATTCGCAGGAAAATGAACTCCAGGTTTCGGTCCAAAGAAACTCCAAACATCAACGATTCACCACCGATAGACCACCATCATCTATGTTTCTTCCTCCTCCCCAACACTCATCCACACTCTCAACTCCATAATCAAACACATAAACAAACACTAATGTAAATGGCACTCATCCCTCAAATTTTTAACATTCTATCACCCTCTCGGGTTGCACCATAATTAAACCTCACACGCTCTTGGATCATAATGGCATCCCTACTCCCGTACTGAGTTAAGGCCTAAAGGGACTGTAAAGGCCAACCCCCTGCACCGATACCACTTGGTGTTATTCATGTGGGTTTGCATCCAGATGCCTGCTCGTATGCACCCCCATCGGGGAGGAGGAGTCCTTCTCCAGAGATTCCACACAAGTCTTCCAAAAACTGATTTTGGATGGAGGGGGGCCATGTTTGGGTGACTTCCTATCCTTGTAGCTCACATCCCCAATTTTCTAATTTGTCCGCTGCTTTTTTGCCTTCCCTGAAAGCATGCTCCGTAATGATATAATCAAAAGAGGGCAGTCTTGAAAGGATGCACTCCTTGAGCAACTCCAGACGCCAGCTCCTAATGACCTTTTCCATGGAGGAGTAGTTGATAAGGCATTGGATCATAGAGATGGAAATCTGGGAGTCGCCAGTGACTTGGAGGTTTGATATGCCCATGTCAGCAGCCACGTGCAAGCCACAATCCAAAGATAAATACTTAGCCACATTATTAGTGGTGTGTCTGCAAGAGGCAACAAATAATTTTTTGGCCCGTCCCCTGTCATTACGGAGGATTCCACCACAACTTGCTAAGCCCGAGTTTCCTTTTGAGGCCCCATCGAAGTTGAGTTTGAAGAATCCCGATGACAGGCAAGTGAAATTTCCTAAGGAAACAAGAGAGGGTGAAAAGTGGTGAGACGAAGAGGGGATATAGTCATTTGCTAACCCCAGAGCTAACAAAATAGCCAACTCATGACCTTCCACCTTCCTTTCATCCTCTGACCATGACATGATGGAGATTGATTCTTTTAGGTTCCTGAGAGTCATTCACTAGACCATGACCAAAAGAAATTTCTCTGAGTGGAATACTACCTTATTCCATCCCTTCTAGATATTCCATAGAACAAATCCCTGCGAAAGACACCAGGCCCAGTTCACTATAGGATTCTTGAATAAGGTCCATCTCCATGTGTCTAGAGAATCCCGTAAACTTATTCTAGATTTGTTAGTGAGGCTGAAGACACCAGAATGAAATTGCAAGACTTCCAAATTTTTTGGGTAGAAATTCAGAAAATGATATGTTGTTTCATCCTCCATGTAACATAAAGGGAAACGGGATGGGCCAACAAAGCCATTCTTCTGGATTTTGTCCCATGTGAGAAGCTTTCTGCGTCTGATCAACCATAAGAAGAAGGGAACCTTTAGCCATAGGCGAGAGTACCAAATTCTTTTACACAATGAGTCAAGCTCCAAGGCATCCACAGAAGTTTTTAGTGAGTAAGCCTCCTTCAGGGTAAATCTACCTTGTTGCTGGTAACCCCACCTCAATTTTTAGTTTCTCCGTTATTTATGATCGGTCGCTGGCGCAGAATCTGTAGGAGGGCCTCGCAATTCACCGAAGGTTCATGGGGGGGCCAATTTTCAGGGTATTTCCACTCTCACCAATGTGATTCCTGTCTCAGGTTATCCCAAAGGTTGCTAAAATTTGTTGCCCCTAACCGAGAATTAGTAGTAGAGAGAACAACCTTATTTTTTGTTGAAACAATTTTCCTTGTAAAGAGATCAATTGCTTTATTTTTAGTTAATATAATTCTACAACTAGCAATGGGTTATCCCAGTTGAGTTCCCTAGAAAATATTATGTTATTTTTATCGTGTGATTGTGTTTTTAATTCTATTTCTATTCCTCTACAAATATAAAGTAGAGGAATTCTAGGCCTTGGTGAATCGAACCTAGTTTTAGTTAGTTCATCAAGCAGTTCTAGAATTTCAATGAAATTCTAGACCACATACATCAAGTGGAACTACATCCAATTCTACTTCATCAATAAAATCAACACTCATAGAAAACTTGAGTGTGTACTATTTTTTTACATTTATCTATACCTCCTTATTGACCCAACCCAATGGATGTGGATAAGGATGGTCATGAGTCTCTAATTCCAGTTTCTTGACCAAATCTATCGCTATGAGATTCACCTATGATCGCGAGTCAAATAGAGCATCGATTCTCATCTTCTTGAAATGTACCTTTATATGGAAGAGTTTTTGGTCATTCCTTATCTTCCTATTGTTGAAGGCTACTGAAATCACCCCCTTCTGCAATGATGTACAAATAATATTGTCATCCATGTTCGAGTTGTTTTCCACCTAATTTTCTACTTAGCATCTTTCTTTCTATTCTTGTTGTTGAGCTCTCGATGCAAATTCCAATACTTTTCCTCTGTATGATCATCAATGTTATAATGGTTGTGGTGGTTTTTGAGATATTTGCACTGGCGTGTTGTGTCTACTTCGATTGATGAAATTCTTGCAGCATTGAGTATATTATGGAATATAATTCCAAATTACGGACATGACCACAAAAAATGGTCATTTAAAGCTTCAAAATAGCTCCTAAAGTTTTTCATCAAAAAATTTCCAAATTAGGACGGCCAATAAAAGTGAGTCTGCAAGCTCATTCCTCTAAATTTTCCTAAAGTTTATCTTGATTGGTTGTTGCAATCAAGATAGAAATAATTATAATGAAATTTAAAATTCTTCTTATCTTTTATCCTTCTTAAATAAATAAATAAATATATAAAACGAAAATGTTCACTAGCGTGGTGACAAGACTTCAAAAAATAACATAGCTTTATTCTTTACTTTGAAGAGATGGCATTTCTTCGAAGTTTGTCAATAAACACAATTATTCCATTTTCAAAATTCAAGCGTTTACTAAATTGTGAAAATGGGAACACGAGGATGAGAATGATGTCAAACGGTCGATTGAATCTTTAATTGTGGAATTCCTGACATGAATGAATGAATGCATGAAATTTTAACGTCCACGACACTAAAAATAGTCTATGGGACTATGAGTTCCCTGCTTTTTTCCTTTTTCATTTAAGTCCTCTTTTTGTTCAAATTGATGATGAGCTGGCCCAACCTTCCAACTATCTCATCACTGAAAATAAAATGCCAAGAAATTGATGCCAACATATTCCCATAACTTTCTCTGATGTCTTTGAATGCATCACATTCCAAAATGAAATGTTTTTCTGATTCCACTACTCCAGGTTTGCAAAATGTACACACTCATTCTTCCCAAGCTTCTTTAGGACTTTCCCACTGTTTTGTTTCACACCAAAGATGATGTGAGTTGGTTCTTAATTGAGCAATAAGAACCTTTGCTCTCCACGGATGGTAGCTCCATTGTACTCTTTTTGTTGGATATCATACATAGGGTTGAATTCTTCGATGTAGTACTTCTTCTTTCCACCCAACTCTTTTCCCCATACATGTTTACGAAACTTATCCATAACAAAATTCTTTAGCTCTTTGTTATTTGTGGGACAAGCATTGAGGTAGATATTCCATTTTTTCATCCATGTGTAGTTTTGTCTCATCCATGTTTTCTTTCTTTCACTCATGCCTTCCTTGAAGATAACATTAGGCCATCTACCTACTCCCATTTGCTCAATTCTTTTTAAATATCTTATGAGCCGCACCATAGCAATTGCTTCAATGGGAGTTGCTCTTGTTTCACTCAACATTATCTCATAAGGTACCGAACTTTTTATTTTGAACTTTCTCATGATCAAACGTTTTTGGATTTTCTCAATTTGCTTCCGTTTTGAGACAAGGGTGCTGCTAGCCCACAATTTACACCCATATAGCATCACTGGACAAACTAGAAGTCCAAAAAGCACTTTAATCGTTTTCGAATCCCATAACTGCGCCTCTCTACATCTGTTTTGAAGAGCATACAATGCTTTCCACCCTCCTAAGATTCTCTTCTTTCTGCAGTCCTCCTAACTAAGTTTGTTGTTGAAATTGATGTCGAGGTATTTGTACTCATTTACTTTTTCAAGAGTGTTGTCTTCAAATAAGAATGTATGCTGACTTTGCTTCCTTTTATTAGAGAAAATCATTATCTTGGTCTTGCTAATATTGACTTGCATCCCCACTACTCTACAAAAATTCTCAAGGGAATATAGGTGCATCTGCAATCAATGGGCTGATTTAGAAATCAAAACAAGATCATAAACATATAAAAGAAGCTTTATCACAAACTCCCCCAACCGAACACCATCCCCACCTTGAAAATTTAGCCACTCTTCTAGTTTATCAATATATAAACCAAAAAGAGTAGGGGATAGCGGACAACCTTGCTTGACTCCAATGTCACTTTTAAAACTTTCTAAAATACCCGCTGAGGTTCTAATTTTGACTTTTACCTCTTCATAAAGTCTATGGACAACAACTCTATAATGCAAAGGAATTTCAATTTCTTCCATTCTACGCCACAACTTATCTCTAGGGACTGTGTCAAATGCCTTTTTGAAGTCAACAAAACAACAAAACACTTCTTTTTTATCCCCCCAAACCTTTTCAATAATGTGTCTCAACATGATGTCGTGATCCACTGTAGAATGCTTTGGCCTAAAACCTGCTTGTCCTTTTGCTCTCTTTTCTTTTACTTCTTCCCACTCATTGATTCTATTTTCTACCATGTTGCCGAAAAGCTTTGCAAACAAAGGCATAATGGTTCTATAATTGGACGTATTATTAATGTCTCCACTTTTAAAAGGGGGTATTGCTAGGCTAGTTGTCCAGTCTCTTGGGAATCCTTGTTGAATATTTCCATGATGTGCGACGCGAGAGTGTTCCTTCCTCATTTTAGATACTTCGCTTGAAGTTCAACCAAGTCTTTTGCCTTCCCTATTTTTAGCTTTTTAATTCCAATCTCCACCTCCTGTAATGTGAAGTGCTTTGTAGTTGTGTTGAGCCCCAGGGGAGGCTCAACCTCTGACTCTTTCTCATAGAGTTGTTTTCCATATTCAAACCATTGATTAGTTGTAATATTATTTTCGATTTGCTTCTTCCTTGGTTGAAGTTCCTGCCAGAAAAGTTTTGGGTTATTCTTGCCTAGATATATTAACTCTTCTCGCCTTGTTTGCATGAACTCGTCTTTTTTTCTTTTTAGTATCTGTTTATATAACTTTACATTCATCTTCTCCTTGCCTATCTTTTTCAAGGTTCTCCTTGCCATTTCTCATTCTTCATCAAACCAAGCATTTACAGGAAAACAATTTGATTCTGATTTCCTATTTTTTTCTCTTTTGCACTCCTCAAGTGCCCTTTGAATTATATTTGTTAACTCATGACTGTTGAAGCTTTGGAAACCAGTTTTCTCTTTCTAAATTAATTTGTCTAGCATTGTCTTGAAGATAGTACAATTTTCTTGTGTTAGAAGAATTTTGCCCCTTGGTAGTGATTGCCGAGAGCATTGGGTTTTTCTCTTATGTTATCTTTCTTCTACCCATGATACCTTCATATAAATTGGGTTATGCTCTGATTTTAAGTTCCAATTATGTTCTCCAATCTTAACTTCATCTATCTTTTCTATCAAGTTTTGTGAACAAATCACATAATCAACGACACTTGCCCCATTGTATGTGTTGCAAGTGAAGTTCCCATAACTTTTCCATCTGTCCAGACCATTGCAAATAATTAAGTTGAAAGCTCCACACATTGTAAGCAATTCCTCTCCAAAATGATAGTTAACTTTGTCATCTTTTGAACATCTCACCCATTGGGGATTCTCCTTTTTTGTGAGCCAAATGGGATTGTGATCCTCTTTGCAAAAAATAATACTAGCTGGTTGATTTATTGTCCTAGCATTAAAATCGCCCACTAAAAGCACTTCTCCTTGCTGATAGTACGCAACAATATCTTGCTTTAACGCTGCATACAGATCCTTGTTGTCTATCCCCTTATTTTCGTAATTTTTTGAGACTGAGGAGCAAAATAGCATGCTGTAATTTTTATGTGATTCTCATTCTCTAATATTTTGAACCATAAATATTGCTTATTTTCATCTTCTTTCATCAACTGAATGTGACGACCTTTCTATTCTTTCACTAAAACC
The DNA here is from genome assembly GCA_034641835.2 of Pinus albicaulis. Taxonomy (NCBI): domain Eukaryota; kingdom Viridiplantae; phylum Streptophyta; class Pinopsida; order Pinales; family Pinaceae; genus Pinus; species Pinus albicaulis. Next base: position 1,592,309,307 of record CM076579.1, on the reverse strand, counting down.
AGCATCCCCCATACCCTTTGCCATTTTCTGCTACCTTGTTCCAAATTGCTAACTTCAAATAACCGTCAAATACAGGAGTTTTGCAACCATCATGTTCATGAGTTTCCGTGAGATAGATTATGTCTCTACCTTTCGCAATAGACCCTAACCCAGGTCCCCTCCTCCAAGGGTAGCCTCTACAATTCCAACAAACTCAAATTAGGTAGACCTGAGTAGGATTTGACTGCTACGCAGTTTGACACATAAGTCTCAACTTTGAGTCTTCGCCCCTTTCTATCCATGTTGCTCTTGTTGTTTTCCTCCCTATTATCGAATTCTCTGTTTTTTCTTTATTGTCAGCTTCCTGCCCTGTTTTGTCCTAAGTCCCAAACACTGCAATAATTGTTTTATCAATGTACAACCATGCCATTTTCCCTTCATTTCTTGCTGCCCTAATTTTCTTCACTTCTTCCCTTCTCCCCTTTTGTTGTCTGATGTTTAAATCTTCATCTAGAAAGAAGTGTGAGCCTTTCAAGAGTTCATTTTTTCTCTCAAGATGGTGTTTGTCTTGCACGGTTGCCATGGTGACTTTTATGGGACGAGGCCTTTCTTCACATATCTTCCCCACCCTCTTTGCTTGGAAAATTTTCCTTTTCCAATGTAGTTTCTCTTTTAGAAAGTCCCTTGTCAAATTGACAGTACTTTCATTCCTCCCATAATATCTCATTCCCCTGATAATAAAGTTTGTTTCCATGTCTTTTCTTCCTTTGTGTTCTATTTCTTGTGCTCTACGAGCGCTTGCATCTTTTTCTTCCCCTGTTCTTATGTAACCATTAGCGTCTTCAACTCTATCTTTGATTTCTTTTGGACCGCCATCCATATTGTTATTTTTTGTCTTCTCTTTTGAAAGATTTGTTGGTTGAAATATTTGAGTATCTACCTTAGTTGCTTTAGAAATTATCACATCCTTGTTTGTTGCCCTTGATCCTGTCATGGTTTGCCACGATGTCTTCATGTTTTGCCATTCTTGTTTTCCTGTCTCTAGAGTCTCTTCTAACATTGTTACATGTTTTTTTAAAATTCTATTACCTTCCATTGAACACCAATTTGCAAATGTGATCTCTGAAATCTTGTGGTCCCTTTCCTATTCTTTGGCGTCCAAAATCTCCAGCCTTGCCTTGACCCTCATTAATTCTTCGACATAGAGATTTGATGACCAAGTGAGAGATGTGGATGTGGGACTGTAAATGGTTGACTCATTTTTCTTTTTGTTGTCCTTATTTATTTTCCATCTCTGGCTCTGTTTTTTTTCATTGTCTTTGTCCTTGTTCCCATTTGAGGTGAGCACGCCTATGCCTTAAAATGCCCCGATATTGCTTTGCATTTACCCAAATCCACTTCTCTGTTTTGTATGTTGAAACAATTTTGACTTGACCTAAATAATTGGTTTCCACATAACCGATACTTTCTTGCCATTTTCAACATTTGTTACTAATTTGCTTTCCAATTTAAGATGAGAAAATCTTCAAGTATGTATGCCTGTAATTCAGGGTAGACCGGCTGTCTGTTCTTAAGACTCTGTTTGGCCCCGTCTTCGGCACTTCAACCCTTCCAAGTACCCGCAACTTTTCACCAGGCAAGTCGCTGCATTACCAGCGGCGAAAAAACTCTCTTAAATGCAATAGTTCACCGCTATTCAAATTCTCTTGTTGGTTCGCTTGAGCTACCATATGTGCCAGCGGAGCTTTGTTTGGAGTAGATTCTGCAACAGGTCTCACGGAAATTTTGTCAAACAGTTGACCTACAAAATGTCATAACTGGCACTTTGCTGATATGCCTCCTCTGATCCCCGGAGTGGTGCTCGAAGGTTGATTGCTTGATATTTTGATTGGCCGCCGCTGTTGCGTATTAGTACCTTCCCATCAAATCCTTTCCCTCCGCCCTGCAATTCTTCTGATCTCTGGCTCCAGAACAAAGAAGTCTGCCTTCTCAACTTGTGCCCTTCCTGTCTGGTCGTTCCTTGAGTTGCAAAATTTCTCTGCAACGTGATTAGAACGATTGGTCAGTCGTCAAAGCCTTCAATCTACGGGATCTCGGTTCTCAGTGGTTTTTGTATTTTGAAAGGATTTTGTTATCCAATCGTTTCACACCGGGACTGTCGAGAGAAATCGCAACGTCTGTGGTTGATCCACTATTCTCGAATTCCTTGCTGCATGATCACGACGTTTGTGGCCGGGTGAGTTTGGGGAACACGAGCACGACGTCAATGGTTGATTGGGTATTCTCGTGAAGTTGCTTCATTCACTATTGATATTATTTACGCACACTGTTTTTGATATAAACTTTCGTTCGAAATTCAAACACGGTTTTTAATTTTATGCGTGGGTTTTACTTTTATAATTCGAAGTTGAACTCTGTGCTAGATAAACAAATGAGGGCACTCCAATCAATGAATTCTTCCTTATTTTTATGCTTGAGAATCCATTCTCTTCCGGTAGGCTATGGAGGTCTGGGACGTTCCTTCGCTTCTCTTAATTAGGAGAATGCCTCTCCTTTTATTTCATTCTCTCTAGCACTCCTCACGTATTCTCCGCCGTTCGTGGGCATCCTCATCTCAGTAATGCTTCTGATCAGGAGGCTCTGCTTGCATTCATGTCTGCAACCACCGCATATGACACATACCCATCATTACACACTTCTTGGAAACCAAATGTTTCTTTCTGCGAGTGAACAGGCGTCAAATGCAGTCGGCGCTGACAGAGAGTGGTTTCTCTCGGCCAGGCTTATTTCCCATTTCTCAGGCTATCCCGCCATAAATGCATCTTTGCATATACTACTCACTATAAAATTAAAACAACTACACCATCCAACTCTGAACAATATATTATTCAGAGACACATTTCATCCAGAATTAATACCATCTCTCCTCTGCTCGCCAATCTCTCCTTTCTTAGGATTCTCGACCTTAGCAATAACACTTTTCATGGTCACATTCCTTATCAGAAGCTTATCCTGTATCTGAATCAACTCCAAGGTTCAATTCCGCCAACTGCTGGGTGTCGTAGTTTACAGATCATCTCTATGAAAAGAAACAATCTCACAGGTACAATCCCGTCCTGGTTGGGAAACATATCCTCTTTGGACATAATAGACCTGGATGGAAACAACCTTCACGGGAGTATTCCGTCCGAATTGGGCATGCTAAGCCAGCTGAGATCTATACCACTGGGGTTTAATAATCTCGCAGGACAAATTCCATCTCCCTTGGCTAACTGCACCAATCTTCAAATATTGGGTATTGTAACCAACCACTTTACTGGTAACATTTCCGCTGAGTTGTGTACCAAGAACACCCAGTTGACTATACTCGCTATGGGTGATAATAAGTTGAATGGCGGCATTCCTGCTTCCATCTTCAATTGTACGAAGCTTCAAGCCATCGACTTACCGTATAACCAGCTCAGCGGAGTAGTGTCCACCGAGTTCGGTAAGTTAACACAGCTCAAATGGTTTAACTTAGGTTTGAATCAACGGGTTAGCCGCAGCACCACGACCTTGTCCATTTTTTTTTTTTTTTTAATCTAGGGTAATCAGTAACTGGTGAGAGTTTCCTGAGCAAGGCCCAGGATCAAATCCAGCTGGCTGCCACTATAAACCTAGGCTAGGTGCAACAGCCTGCAAGCCGCACACAATAGCAGTTAACTTATGCCTCAACAAGAGCCGAGACATCCGCTATCGGGTCGCCTACTCTTCTAGCCAAGACACAACAGGCATATGTCTCCACGGAGGTCTGAATCTGGGTGGATCCGGTGAAAGTCTTACTGCTCTTACTATCTGTTCTACCTTAGAAAGCCTATATTTATTTGGTAATGGTTTTAAGGGACGTTTGCCCTTTTCTATAGGTCATCTCTCTACTAAATTATACTACCTAAACTCGGAAGTGAATCAATTAACAAGAGAAATACCTATGCGGATTGGAAATTTAACTAGTTTAACGCAGCCTATTTTAGACACCAATAATTTTACAGGGCCTATCCCTTTTGCACTTAATACACTTCAAAACTTGCAAATTTTAGATATAGCGTCCAACTATTTACAAGGAAACATCCCTTCCAATATTGGGCAACTCAAAAGTTTAGGGTATTTAAATTTATTTCAAAATAATTTTAATGGAAGAATCCCTGATTCTATTGCCAATCTCCAACAACTAAGATATCTATCTCTTTCCTATAATCAATTATCAATTAATATACTTGCGGAGTTAGGGAAATGTGTGAATTTGCTAGAGCTAGACCTATCATACAACAAGCTCACTGGGAAAATACCTCCACAATTTGCAGGGCTTGAAAATTTCGCTATCTACCTTAACCTTTCAAACAAATTATTTCATGGACCTGTGCCTTTAGGGCTAAGGAAGATGACTATGGTTCAAGCTATAGATATTTCTACAAATCAATTAACTGGCCATATTCCAAGTACACTCCAAAGCTGCAAAGAACTAAAGTACTCGAATCATTCCCACAACGCACTCGAAGATCCAATTCCAATTACACTCAATGAACTTCAAAGTCTTGAGGACATGGATTTATCCTACAACAATATATCAGGTGAAATACCTTTGTCATTGGAAAAGCTCAAAATGCTTCGTCATTGTAATTTTTTTTCCAACAAGTTGTCAGGAGAAGTCCCTAAAGGAGGAATTTTCAAAAAGCTTGGTGCCATGGCATTCATGAGAAATCCTGATCTATGTGGACCTTCTTAAGTTTGCCACCATGCTATGCTCACAAATATCAAAATATTTGGCATACAAAAAGGGTTATCATACGTATGATTATTATTGCAGTGATTGTTGTATTGTGTTTGAGTTTGGGAATCTTGCGGATTCAAAATCGCAAGAAACATACTCATACAGAGGTCGAGACATCTTTCACTTTGGGGCATCGAAGAATTTCATATGGAGAGATCATGACTGCAACAAATGAATTTAGTGATGCCAAGTTTCTAGGAGTTGGTAGTTTTGGAAAAGTGTACAAAGGGGTTCTAAATGATGGAACAATTGTTGCTATCAAGCTTCTCAATTTGGAAAATGAGGGGGCCAACAAGAGTTTTGACAAGGAATGCAAAGTTTTGGGTAAGTTAGGCACTAGAATTTGATTAGAATCATAACATGTTATTCAGACCTCCAAAGGAAAGCTTTGATATTTCCATTAATGCAAAATGGAAGCTTAGAGAAATGGTTATATCCTAATGGCCAAGAAGAAAGTAATTTGAGCTTGTTTCAGAGGTTGAATATAGCAATAGATATCGCACAAGGCATGGCATATCTCCATCACCATTGTTTTGTACAAGTGCTCCATTGTGATTTGAAACCTAGCAATGTGCTTCTGGATGAAAATATGACAACATATTTAACAAACTTTGGCATAACTAGTATATGTTTTGCAAATTTGAAGGATTTAGAGATCACTTCAACACTTGCACTCAAAGGGTCAATAGGCTACATCCCTCCAGGTATTATGTGAACTAAATAGCATATCAAAAAAACGTTAGATATTACATGAACTAGATATCATACTAAGCAATGTTGGAAATGTCTTGTTTTTATTAAAATTTGTATATTATAAAACTTACCATGAGAATGTTTCAATGTAGAATATGGATTGGGTGGACGTGCCACAACAAAAGGTGATGTTTATAGCTATGGAATAGTGTTATTAGAGATTTTGATTAGAAATAAGCCCACAAACAACATCTTTGTGGAAGGAAAGAACTTGCTGAAATGGGAGGGTAGTGATTTTCTAAACCGAGTAAAAGTTGTGGTCGATGGGAGTCTATTGAGGAGGACAAGTATGAGCACTATAGAAGATAAGGAGTTGAATTGCCTCAGTCAAGTCATAAGCGTGGGTTTGCTCTGCACAAACGAATCTCCTAGAGCAGGACCTACTATGACGGACATTGTTAATACATTGCAAAGCATTAAAGAGACTTTTTTGGGAGCTACAGGGATTCCAAAATTTCAATCAGATATATCACATTTACTAGGCAGTACAAGTACTACTCATAACAACATTGGCAAAGGCCACAGCTATTCTAGTAGTGGTTGAATAATTGAACCATGAAGTAATTTGATCCTTTGTCAGTTGTTTAACTAAACCATGAAGTAATTCGATTCATTTGTCATTACTTCTATCTAGTTAAGGCTTATTTTTCTCTTCTTCTCTATGCAACTTATTTGTAGTTCTATTCCCCTTTCCTTTATGTGGCATGTCTATTGTAACTTGTTGGGTGGATGAGCATGAACAATAAAGTGAAATATGCCCTAAATGGTATCTTGTGAATGTTTCTACAACTATAAAATCCCCTATTCTTATTTTAGAAAAACTTTATGTATATCGATCTTATTGTTCAACATTCTTCATCTATAGTAAAATGCAAATGTTCCAGATATAGATAGACCAAAGATTTTGTATTTGTTTTAAAGGATTAAAGGACAGGTCGCAAGCAATTTTGTTTCCACAAGCATTCATCAAACATGAACATGTTGACAAAAATGAAGCTTGGACTATTTTTTAGATGTTCCTCCTTTACACCAGCACTATAAAGCCACAGTTGTATCAGAAGATCAATCTGTACCAGACACAGTTCTACCTTATTTCCAAAACAGTTAAAAATTAAGTTGGACACCTAATTTCCATTGGAGGCAGTTGTAGGTTGAAATCTGTAGCACAATTATTATAATTAGTTCAAGATTTGGACTTGAATTGTGTTTTAAAATATTATTGTGACATCGGTTTTAAATAGGCCTGTTATCTCTGATATGCCATGAAGGTAACTCTTATGCTTTTCAACACAAGATATGATTTGCAACATGATAGATAGGATTTGGGGGCTCTGTTTGTTTATCAGCACGAACTCTTTCAGGCACGAACACTATGAATGATCCATTTCAGAAATATTCATATGCTAATATGGAACGAAAGTGCTGAGAATATACACAGGTGAATCAGATTTCTGTTTATATCCGTAGATTGGACCCCAGTAATGTGCTGTTCATCAGGAGTGTTGTATTTGCCAATTGGGAGATATGGTCATGATATGAGAAGCATGAACTTCCAGTGTTTCACTAAGGCTAATCTTGTGTCTACTGTGACAAACTCTCGGACTCACTAGTCTCCACACAATATCCCTGTACCCAGAAAAACATAATTGGAATACTTTTGAGACGTGATTTTAGAATGATTGTCACTACTGTTGGAAAGTCTGCAGGAAACTTTGATGTCCAGTCTAGGGTACTACGCAAATTGTCTGCTGAGTTTGGAGATATTTTTCTATTTTCCTATTGCAGCAAGAGTGATATGTTGAGAGAGCCTTTCTAGAGGATTTGTCGGTCATGTCTTGAATCTCCAGATGTAGAGTCGGGGTTTGTAAGGCAGCAACACACATGCTTGCATCAGAAATCTGTTGCTATCAATAAGAAGTGGTTGTAAGATTCCCAAATCTTGGAGAAGAAACTTGGAGCTGCTGCTGGGCTCGAAATAAACCTGGTCTGTGCTTATTGAGGTGCTGGGCACATGATTTTGTTTGCCATTTGTTCAGGCGCAATGAGGAAAGTACCTTTAGCATGAACAAATGGGTATGGCATCAAATGTGTAAGAGCAGAATACTAGCAATGGATTCAGTTTTTATGAGAGCAAATTTCATCCTACGCATGAAGATCTTGTAATCCTGCGCTCAGGATACATCATAACACAAGAAATGCTGGAGATTCGTATTTGTTGATCTAATCATAAAGGGAAGGCCAACCTACCTCAGTATACATTAGGGCTGACCTATATTTTGTTATTGGGAGAGCGCATATATAAACCTTGTGTGCCTTATTCAGGATCTATCAAGAACTGAGTAAGGTTATTTAATATGACTAAAGCTAGCAGTGAGGGAAACTGTATAAGAAGCAGCAACAAAGCATACCTTTTTGCAGTATTTCTCCACACATAGAGGATACTTACAATTTTTTTCCATGAATACTTCTGAGCTGTGCTTCATTTGTAAATAAATCTGTCCTTATGTGGCATAAAAACAATCTAATTCAGGCTATATATATGACAGCAAGACCATGAACGGGTTGGAAGTCAAAATTGAGGTGTCCTCTGTCCTTTTCCGGGCAGAAAAAACTCAATTACATGAAGAGCACCTTTCAAGGGATATTACAAGCATCGAACTAGCATTTTTCAGTGTGGAATCATTTAAAAATTATTTAGACGAGTTGAGCAACTCCGAGGCCATGCAAATTTGAAGAAAAATGTATATATCTGGTGGATGTTTATAGTATTTGTAAATATTAAAGACTATCTAATAAGATAATGGATGAGTTGACTTCTTACTTCTTAATATTTGCTGTATCCACCATTAACTCATCATTGGGATAGCCTCATATATGAGCTTTGATTTGACCTCACTGCCCAATAGAAAGACATTAGCCTCTGATTCTTCCATTCATTTTGTTTTCTTAATTCTTTGAAAACTCTTTTGTTAAAATTTACTCTTCATATCACCTTTCCTCTCATTGCCTAAAATCTCAGCAATCCTATCCTAGGGAAGCCTCCCTTGAGTCGGGGAGAGGCAGCTTAAAGTGTAAAGGAGAGAGGATGTATTGATAGTGGCCTCCCTCTTACTTACATGAAAGATTTGCTTGAGCTTTAGGACTTTATGTCTAACAATGAAGGTTTGTGTGATAAAATGATCTAATGAAAGTGTTTCAACAATGCAGTTCTGGGGCATATATATATGGATCTATTTTATTTTTAGATGATTGCATTAATGCAAACAATTCTGCCTTGCTGAGCACTTTGTATGGTGGTTGGTTTAGCACCCATTCATTCTTCATTGATCTCAAACCCTAAGTATATGATGTCAAATGAGGGCTCTTTTCAACCCTTGACAGCTCTCTCAAAGCCTTTACTTCTATGATAAATATCTATCCTTGCAAGAATTCTGGTACCTGTAATCACTGCTAGAAACAATTTGCTGGAATTTTAATAAATCCTCTCTCATGGTGTAATATTAAATTTTGCTTTACTTTTCTGTTCATGAATAAATGTATAAAGGAGGAACATAAAAACTCCTAAAATCAGTGAATAAATCAATGCCCCATGTGAACAAGGTTAAATCTGGGCTACCTTAATAAAACACCCTTATGTGTGAAAGGGATTGAGACATTTGACTGGGTCAACAGGGCCAAATCAACAGTGCTGTCTAGAGGGGATGAACCTCATGCATGCACAACGCAATCTTAGTTGGAGGTGGCACATGTGACAGGAGCTAAATCATTGAGATGGTTTAGGGTTTGGCAAGATCTCTATCTTATAAAAGGAAGAGGAGGGCAGCATGAGAAGATTGTTGATGACCATATTATTTCTGAAGAATTTGTCTGTTTAGACATTTCTCATTCTCTTGGCAGTTTAACAGAGAATAGTGCTATTTAGCACAAGGATCTCCTGTTTAGGAATCCTTCTCTTTCCTTGAGGAGCTCTTGGAAGAGACTTGCATTTATTGTCCACTATCAGGCTTAAGGCCAAGTTTCTTCTTCCAACTACAACACAGATCTTGTTGAGGGTTTGGTTGTCTTTGTAAGCTGCAGCAAGTGGAGGCTGGACCTACTCAGATCTAGGCCAATCTAGTGTCTCTTTTCGGTGGAAAAGTCTTCTATCCCCTTGACAAGAGTGTATTGGATCATTGGAGCTTCAGATCCATACCTTGGCATCAAGCCAAACTATTCATCAAGTCTACAACGCAGTTTATCTTCCAGGACTGCGTTATCTGCAAGGAGGAAAGTTGCAGGGTCTTTTGGCAAACTTTGAGGAGTGATCTCTAGTGTTGGGGATCTGCCCTTCACTGTGGTGATCCATGGATTTTTGATCTATTCTGATCTATTCATGTCATATTCAGATCTGATCTGAATACTCCTGTATTTGCTTCAAAAATTCTGAGTCATTCTGCAGATCTGCTGCATAAGATCTCAGAGAGTCAGATCTACTCCATGTGCTTCATGTTTTGCTGAAAACCCCAAGGGGTATGTAAAGTAGAGACACTATAGTGTATGGATCTGTCATAGATTTGACTGTTCATGCATTATTTTGCTCTAGATCTAAGTTGTAATCAACAACTGTTGCAGCCTAATGAAAATAACGCTGTCAAGCCTTTTTGCAGTGAATCTATGTGTTGCAGCACCTCTTTTTGAGGATTTGTTCTATATAAGTCTCCTATTTCCTATTATACATTGTATGAGCCTCATTATGAATCTGATTTGCTGATGTATAAGTAAATTTTGAGTCTCCATATTGGCCTCCTGCTGTCATTTTGCTGAACTATTTTATTTCTAAGCAGTATTGTTCATATATTGCTGCAGTCCCATTCTTGGGCATTTTTTTAGCCATACTAGGTGTGGGAGACTTGTTTACCTCACCTAGAATGATTCGTTTCTGATTTCCTCTTGGATTTAGATATCAGATTGTCAGATCTAAGGGATCCAAGGGTTTAATTTCACTTATGTAGCATCCATTTCTGAAAAATGCGTTTTTCAGACATGCATTGCTGACAGTCCCAATTTTGGGATATTACACATGGCTCTTTAAATCTTTCTCTGATGCTTTAGATTTACAGGCAGTCTGGTCAATTCTAGGTCTTCAAACCTCACTTTCGCTGCGCCACTCTGATTCCTTCAATAGGTCAGAGTTAGCCTCAAATTCCTTGTGCTCTGTTTCTAGCTGTAGGGTGAATTTGGTAGCACAATTATTATAATTAGTTCAAGATTTAGACTTGAATTATGTTTAAAATAGTATTGTGACATTGGCTTTAAATACTCTGATGTCATGAGGGTAACTCTTGTGATTTTTAACGCAAGATATGATCTACAACATGAAACATGTGGATTTTATATGGATTTGGGGGTTCATAGAGAACATTCTGGAACACATTCTTTTAGGCACGAACACTAGGAATAATTCATTTCAGAAATATTCATTTGTTAATATGGAACAAAAGTGTTGAGATAATACACAGATGAATTAGATTTTTGTTTATGTCCATAGATCGGACCCCAGTAATGTGTTGTTCATCAGGAATATTGTATTTGGCAATTGGGAGATATGGTCATGACATGAGAAGCATGAACTTCGAGCGTAGTGGCATGAACTTCCAATATTTCACCAAGGCTAATCTTGTGTCTACGGTCACAAACACTTGGACTCACTAGTCTCCACACAATATCCTTGTACCCAGAAAAGAAAGTTGGAATACTTTCGAGACGTGATTTTAGCATGATTGTCGCTATTGTTGGAAAGTTTGCGAGAAACTTTGATCTTCAGTCTGGGCCCTGGGGTACTACGCAAATTGTCTGCTGAGTTTGGAGATGTTTTCCTATTCCAGCAAGAGTATTATGTTCAGAGAGCCTTTCCAGAGGATTTGACGGTCATGTTTCAGAGTAAGTGTTCCAGTTTTGAATCTCCAGATGCACAGACAGGATTTGTAAGGTAGCATCACACATGCTTGCATCAGAAATATGCTGCTATCAGTAAGAAGTGGCTGTAACATTCCCAGATCTTCAGTGATCAAATGGAGAAGACACTTGGAGCTGCTGCTGGGCTCGAGATAAACCTGGTTTGTGTTGATTGAAGTGCTGGTCACATGATTTTGTTTTCCATTTTGTCTAACTGCACCAGTCTTCAAGTATTGAGTATTGACACTAACCAGTTTACTAGTAACATTCTCGACGAGTTGTGTACCAAGAACACTCAGTTGACCAAACTCTTCATAGATGTTAATCAAATGAATGGCACCATTCCTGCTTCTCTGTTCAATTGTACCGTGTACGAAGTTCAATATATCGACGTAGGGTATAGCGAGCTCAACGGAGTAGTGCCCATGGAGTTTGGTAACCTGACGCAGCTCAAATGGCTAAACTTAGGCGATAATAGATTGGCTAGCGACACTAGGCAACACCACCAGCTTGCCCATTCTTACTGCTCTTACTAATTGTTCCACCTTAGAAAAGATATATTTATTTCAGAATAATTTTAAGGGGAGTTTTCCCTTTCTATAGGTAATCTCTCTACTAAATTATACTACCTAAACTTGGAAGTGAATCAATTAATAGGAGAGATACCTACGCAGATTGGAAATTTAACTAGTTAAACTGTGCTTTTTTTAGACTTGTTACAGGGGCTATCCCTTTAACACTTAATACCCTTCAAAACTTGCAAATGTATGTTAGATATGTCGTCCAAATATTTACAAAGAAAATTCCCTTCCAATATTGGGCAACTCAAAAGTTTAGGGTATTTAAATCTATTTCAAAATAATTTTAATGGAAGAATCCATGATTCTACTGCCAACCTCCAACAACTAAGATATCTACATCTTTCCTATAATCAATTATCAGGTAATATACCTCCAAATCTAGGGAAATGTGTGAACTTATTAGACCTAGACCTATTATACAATAGGCTACTCAGCAAATACCTCTAGAGGTTGCAGGGCTTGAAAATTTAGCTTTGTCTTTCAACCTTTCAAACAATTTATTTCATGGACCTATACCTTTAGGACTAAGCAAGATGACAATGCTTCAAGCTATGGATATTTCTGCAAATCAATTTACTGGCAACATTTCAAGTACACTCCAAAGCTGCAAAGAACTAGAGTACCTCAATCTTTCCCACAATGCACTTGAAGGTCCAATTCCAATTACGCTCATGAACTTCAAAGTCTTGAAGACATGGATCTATCCTACAATAATCTATCTAGTGGAATACCCTTGTCGTTGGAAAAGCTCAAAATGCTCCATCATTGTAATTTTTCTTTCAACAAGTTGTCAAGCGAAGTCCCTAAAGGAGGAGTTTTCAAAAAACTTAGTGCCATGGCTGGACCTTGGGTAAGTCTTCCACCATGCTATGCTCACAAACATCAAAGTGTTTGGCATACAAAAGGAGTTATCATACCTATGGTTATTACGGCAGTGATTGTTGTATTGTGTTTGTTTTTGGGAATCTTGTGGATTCAAAATCGCAAGAAACATACTCACACAGAGGTCATACATCCTTCACTATGGGGCATCGAAGAATTTCATATGGAGAGATCATGACTGCAACAAATGAATTTAGTGATGCCAACTTGTTAGGAGTTGGTAGTTTTGGAAAAGTGTACAAAGGGGTTCTAATTGATGCCACAATTGTTGCTATCAAGCTTCTCAATTTGGAAAATGAGAGGGCCAACAAGAGTTTTGAAAAAGAATGCACATTGCAAAGTTTTGGGTAAAGTTAGACACCGGAATTTGATTAGAATCATAACATGTTATTCAAACCTCCAAATGAAAGCATTGATATTTCCATTAATGGAAAATGAAAGATTAGAGAAGTGGTTATATCCTAATGGCCAAGAAGAAAGTAATTTGAGCTTGTTTGAAAGGTTGAATATAGCAATGGATATTGCACAAGGAATGGCATATCTCCATCACCATTGTTTTATGCAAGTGCTCCATTGTGATCTAAAACCTAGCAATGTGCTTCTAGATGAAGATATGACAGCATATTTAACAGATTTTGGCATTGCTAGTATATGTTTTGCAAATTCGAAGGATTTAGAGACCACTTCAACACATGCACTCAAAGGGTCAATAGGCTACATTCCTCCAGGTATTATGTGAACTAGATATCATATCAAACAAATGCTAGGTATTTTGTAGCATACTAAGCAATGTTGGCAATTTCCTGTTTTTATTAAAATTTCTATATTATAGATCTTCTAATGAGAATGTTTCAATGTAGAATATGGATTGGATGGTCATGCCACAGCAAAAGGTGATGTTTATAGCTACGGAACAGTGTTATTGAAGATGTTGACTAGAAAGAAGCCCACACACAACATCTTTGTGGAAGGAATGAACTTACATAAATGGGTGGGTAGTGGTTTTCTGAATGGAATACAAGACGTGGTCAATGGGAGTTTATTGAGGAGGACAACTATGAGCACTATAGAAGATAAGGAGCTCAATTGCCTCAGACAACTCATAAATGTGGGTTTTTTCTGCACAAAAGAATCTCCTGGAGAACGACCTACTATGATGGACATCGTGTTTACATTGCAAAGCATCAAAGAGACTTTTTTGGGAGCTACTGAGATTCCAAAATTCCAATCAGAAATATTACATTTACTGGGAAGTACAAGTACTACTCATAACAACATTGGTGAAGGCCAAAGTTCTTCTAGTTTATTGTAAGGGACTGGTGGTTTTATAATGGAATCATGAAACAGTTTGATCCAATGATTGTATAATTGAACCATGAAGCAATTTGATCCATTGTTAGTTGTTTCACTGAACCATGATGTAATTTGAGTCATTTGTCATAATTAGTTCCATCTAGTTCAAGTCTTAATCTTCTCTTAATTCTTTATACAGCATATTTGTAATTTTATTCCCCCTCTCCTCTTTGTGGCATGTCTATTATAATGAAGCTTAGACTTTTTTTTTTTTTTAATGTTCCTCCTTTACACCAGCATTATGAAGCCACAGTTGTATCAGAAGATCAATCTGTAACAGTCAGGGTTCTACCTTATTACCAGAACAGTTAAGAATTAGGCTGGACACCTAATTTTCATAGGAGGTAGCTGTAGGGTGAAATCTGTAACACAATTATTATAATTAGTTCAAGATTTGGACTTGAATTATGTTTAAAACTATTATTGTGCCATCGGTTTTAAATATGCCTGTTATCTGATATGTTATGAAGGTAGCTCTTGTGATTTTAAACACGAGATATGATCTACAACATGATACTATGGATTTTAGATGGATTTGGGGTTCATAGAGAACATTCTGGTTTGTTTGTTTATCAGCACGAACTCTTTCAGACATGAACACTATGAATAATCCATTTCAGAAATATTCATTTGTTAATATGGAACAAAAATGGTGAATCAGATTTCTGTTTATATCCATAGATCGGACCCCATGTAATTTGCTGTTCATCACATCAGGAATATTGTATTTGACAATTGGGAGAGATGGTCATGAAATGAGAAGCATGAACTTCCAGCGAAGTGGCATCAACTTCCAATATTTCGCTAATGCCAATCTTGTGTTTACTGTGACAGACACTTGGACTCACTAGTCTCCACACAATATCCCTGTACCCAGGAAAACAGAGTTGGGATACTTTTGAGACGTTATTTTAGCATGATTGTCGCTACTGTTGGAAAATTTGCGGGAAACTTTGATCTCCAGTGTGGGGTGCTACGCAAATTGTCGGCTGAGTTTGGATATATTTTCCTACTACAGCAAGATTCTGATGTTGAGAAAGCCTTTCTAGAGGATTTGCGGTCATGTTTCAGAGTAAGTGATCCAGTTGTGAATCTCCAGATGTCGAGTCAGGGTTTGTAAGACAGCATTTCACATGCTTGCATGAGAAATCTGTTGCTATTAATAAGAAGTGGCTGCTATCAATATCTTCAGTGATCAAATCTGTTGCTATCAATATCTTCAGTGATCAAATGGAGAGGGCACTTGGAGCTACTGCTGGGCTCGAAATAAACCTTGTCTGTGCTTATTGTGGTGCTGGTCACATGATTTTGTTTTCCATTTGTTCAGGAGCAATGAGGAAAGTACCTTTAGCATGAACCAATGAGTATAACATCAAATGTTGAAGAGCAGCAAACCAGCAATGGATTCAGTCTTTATAACTTATAAAGAGCAAATTTCATCCAATGCATGAAGGTTATGTAATCCATACGACAAGAAAATCGGGAGATTCGTATTTGGTGATCTAAATCATAAAGGAGGAGCAGACCTATCTTTTGTTATTAGAAGAACGCATACGTTAGGGCTGACCTATCTTTTGTTATTAGAAGAACGCATATATAAACCTTGTGGGCCTTATTTAGGATCTATCAAGAACTGTGTAAGGCTATTTATTATGACTAAAGCTAGAAGTGAGGAAAACTGTAGAAGCAGCAACAAAGCATACGTTTTCGCAGTATTTCAATTTTCTCCACAAAGAAGGTACTTACATTTTTTTTCCATGTATACTTCTGAGCTGTGCTTCATTTGTAAATAAATCTGTCCTTATGTGGCATAAAAACTATCTAATTCTAGCTATATATGTGACAGCAAGACCATGAACGGGTTGGCAGTCAAATTGAGGTGTCCTCTGTCCTTTTCCCGGGAGCAAAACTCAATTACTTGAAGAGCACCTTTCAAGGGATAGCACAAGCATCGAATTAGCAGTTGTCACAGTATAAAATCATTTAGAAATTATTTAGGCACTTGCAGGCCATGCAGATTTGAAGAAAGAAGCCTATGTATGGTGGAGGTTTATAGTCTTTGTAAATATTAAAGACTATCCAATAAGCTAATGAGCATGTGCTAATGATTGGTTGACTTATTTGTAAATATTATCCAATAAGCTGATGAGCATGTGCTAATTGTTAGTCATCAGTGATTTTTTTGCTTTCTATAGATGAATAAATGTTTATCCCTGATTTCTAGAAACAAAATTCATGAATATTGTGAGTTCTAGAAATCTCACTGTCTTCATTATCCTTAGGATAAATTTTTTACTATTTCATTATCCCATCATGTCATGCTCAGCTCACCAATCCCAGAAGACCCATCATGGGCTCATACCACTCATTTTGTCTATATTCTGTCACCCCTGACCTTAGCACTTTGTTTTGGCTTGCCTAATTCCTCCACTTGCCACCTAGGATCACCAACAAACCTACTCACTCTTGTGTTTCTCGGATACATCAAGCATTGATGGTCTCTAAACTATCTTTGTAGACTCTTTAGATAAATCAAGTACATTGGATTTTGGATCTTCAATACACCTTGTCAATACTCTGTTTTTACACTTGAAGATTCCAAACCAATTTTTAGTCAAAGAGAGGTCAAAGAATCCCCACTAAGTCAAATAGGGTTTCATGTGTTTCAAGGTCATCTCCAAAAAAGATTACCATTCAGCTTCAAAGTCTGCACATAAGGTAATGGGCTATCTTGACACTTTCGCAGAAGCAATACGAGGTCAACCAGCAGAAGAAATTGATAAGGTAAGAGGTTTGCTACTCAATGATGACATCTTGAAGCACGGGAGACAGGAAAACTAGGGTTTTTGAGGGCAATTTTCTTGGTTTCATGACTTCCATGGTCAAATCATCAACAAGGCTTGTATCGTGATGCTCTTATACCTTCCCCTATCCTTAATATACCTGCTTAAACACTTCCATCACTCCTATCCCTCAAAATCATCATTTTTCTACAAAACCTAGTCTATTGCCACAATTTGACACTTTTTGAGACTAGGCCTGTGTTTTGCCCTTTTGGACCCCTTCCCCTCACTCAATTCTTGAAATTCCACTTTCCCCAACTCTCTAACATCTATCCCTATTCCCAATAATTTCCCCAAGAATTTAGACAACCCTTAACCCCTTCATTCCCCTCCCTCTACAAGGCAATCCTAAATCCCCTACACCAAACCCTAATTTCCTCTTCCAACTAAGCTAGGGTTTGCTATGGAAAAGAGGCATAAGAGCAAAAGATCCATATGGTAGGTCATATCAACAATTATGAAGCCATACCAACTCATAAACATCATGCCTCCATCTTTTTCCAGGAATTCTTTCCAAGAGACAAGCCATGTGTCACACCTAGGGCTAGTTTTTCTTCAATCTGTGAATCTGACCAAACAGAGACGAATTTGACAAACATGAGAGAGGTTTTTGTCCATCATAGGCCCAAGAAGAAAAACCTTCTTCATTTTTTACACAGGTGTCATGGTTTGGGAGCAATGTAAAAAATACAGGTGTCCCAGGAGAATTTTTGCACTATTGGAGTGACCTTGGGAAAATCAGGATTTCTCACAGCTGGAGTGTCCAAATGAATTGCTTAATGAGTCAAATAACAACTAGACTTGAAGAGCTTTCCAATTAACTATCACGAGCTCCATTTGGAGTTATGGAAGGCCTCCAAAAGTTGTCTGCACCAACACTCTACATTTCTGCACCGTCACTTAGCACTTTTTGACCAGTCTCGGGAAAATCAACTTTTGACAAGGCAAATCAACTCCAATCAAGAAAAAAATGATATATTTGGAAAGTAGACAGGTTAATATTTCCAATGAGCTATCACGGGCCCAATTTCGACATCGGGAAGGCCTCCAAATTCCCTCTACAAAATGGTGTTTTGCGCTTAGGATTTGGTGCTGTGCGCTTAGGATTTGGTGCTGCGCCCCTAGAAATGTTTTCCCATGTAAATTACACATGGCGCTACGCGCTTGGGAGGTGGTGCTATGCCCTTGGCCAGGAGGGCCTCCTCAACCCTAAAAACACTCAATTCACTCCCAGACTCTTGCTGAAGGTCCTCCAGGCATATTGAAGGTTAAGTACAATCACATCAGCCCAACCAAGCATGAATTGAAAATTTCTAGAAATTATAAATGAAGAAGGGAAAAAGCCCTAAAGCTTAAAGTTTGAGAAGGTAGGCAAAGAAGTGAAATGAAGGCCATAAATCTCCATCATGATGGCATAAGGTTTTCAAAGGATATCAGAAGGTGACTTCCATGGTTTGCCAAGATAAAAGGGTTTCACTACATCAAAGGGAGAAATTGCAAAGAGTATCAGTGTGAGGGAGACTGAGCCTTCAAGTGCAATCAATTGCCCTCAAAATGGTCAAAGGGAAAGAAATCATAAGGTCAAGTGTCGAAATGGAACACCAAGCCAATTATGAGTTTGCTATTGAGTAATTAAAATTGTCAAATTCCAAGAATGACCAAGGAGACAACAAATAATTTTGTCATGGCACCTGCAACAAATAGAAGTGGCCAAAGGGAGATATTGACAAATATGGTTGTAAAGACTGTGGTGACTGTGCAAGAAAGATCTATTATACCTCTGGAGAATCAGTGAGAGGGGAGAAACTAGGTTTTAAAGATCACCCACACTCAGAGATCTCAAAGGGGTTAAAGACATGAGTTCCAAACTTCATAATGCGGACAAGAAACATTTTTCACACTGATAGGGTAAAGACAGGTCCCTCAAACATTGTTTTAAAGAACTCACCCTCACTAAATGGGTTTAAAGAGATCTGTTAGTTTTCAAATGACAGAGAGGGCAAGTTTTGAGGTTTTGCTATGATAAAATAGATGAGAAAAGAGTGTTAAAGCATCAAACAGGTCAAGGAAGTAAAATTCATCATATCAGTTAGCTAAGAACAATAAAGAGGAAAGATTGAGATGAGAAAAGATCATTTTTGTGTTTAAGTCACCTCCTGCTAAAGAAAAAGAGATATAAGTGATAAAGTGTCCAAAGGCAAACATAGCAAAGTGGATTTTTAAAGTTTGATTTATTTTCCAAAGGGTATAAATGGCCCTCTCAATCTTCCTCCATCTCATTTTGCTATCAAAAAAAGGAGTGAGAAGTCTTCAAGAGAAATTCTTGAGTTTCTGACAGATGTCGGGTAGGAAGAACCTGACGCTATGCTCCTGGGAAGCCCCGCTATGCGCCTGTGTGTGTGTTCTTCAGAAATTTTAATTACACGTTGCATTTCTAAGAAAGGTCGCTGTGCGTTTACTTGCGTGCAGACCCAACAGGGTGCAAAGGCCCGACTGGCCCGAGCGATACACACAATGCGTGCAGGCAAGACCCGACAGACGTGCAGGCCACTCGACTGGCCCGGGCACTGCGCACAGGGTGCGTTCAAAAGGACCCGACAACTCGTGCAGCTCTGCACCGGCGCTACACGTAGGGCCGTTCAGGTCGACCCGCAGCACGTGCAAAGGCCCAAGTGTTACGCTCCTGTGCTACGCGTTTAGCCAAGAAGCTTTTCAAGCTAATGCAAGCCTCCAACTACCTCAAGACTCCTCTAATTTCTCTTCTTGGCACTTCCTGGAGTTTTTTAAGAGGCCTCCTTCACAACAAATGCAGAGTCTTTTCCATCATTCTTTTATTAAGATGATTGTGTTGCATCAATTAAAGCAACAGGGTATCCCATGGGAAGTGTTCATCGCCCATGATGTTTTCACAAATCCACAGCCTCTTCTTATGCAAAGTTTACCCTCATCATCTCGTCCACCTTCCTCCATTCCTCCATCACCCCTCATTGACCATGAATCATCCTCTCCACATGAACCCTCTCCTCAAGAAAACTTCTGACCATCATCTTCTCCTAAAGTATCAGAACAAGAAGAGAATGATGAAGAACAAGAAGAGAACAATGACAAAGAGGAAAATGACAGCCAAGAAGAAAATGACAGTCAAGAAGAAGAAACAAGTAACGAGGGAGAGGAAAATGAAAATGAAGAAAGTGGTGATGGTGACGAAGAAACAAAGGATAGTGAGGAAGAAAATGACAATGATAAAGAGGACAGTTTAGAACAAGAAGACAATGAAGAGGCAGATTTTGAAGACAGAGGCAGTGAGCCCAATAGTGAAGAAGAAACAGATGCAAGCAATGAACAAGAAGATGACATGAAAGGTTTACATTTTTGGGATCCTCATCACAAATATAGCATGTTCACAAAGTTTCAGATCATTTGGAGTTGTTTTGGTCTTCCAAAAGGGTCAAAAACACCCTAATTTTCACCTTTCTACCTGCTTTTCAGGACATGTGCTGCACCTTTACCAATATTGGAATTTTTTGGTTTTAACAGGTTACAGAGGTCCAATCAGAGCAATAAGGGTAGATTTGGAAAGTAGACTTCAAGGGCTTTCCAACAAGCCATCACGGAGCCTATTCCGACATCGAGAAGGCATTCAAAACACTGCTGCAAGTTGACACATTTTTCCTGTTCCTGTGCTACGCCCTTGGCATGGAAATTCATCATAAAACATAGTGCTGCGCTCCTGAAGTTGAAAAGTAAAAAATGTACGATTGACAAGTTTTAGGAGGCTTGTCGGAGCCTAAATGTCAATTTATTTGCTAAAAATGCCTGAAAAGATATTTTATTTTAGATATTTTGTGCCTTGGGCCTTGCAAGGCCTCAAGGACAATAGTGACACTTCTGATTAGCTAAAAGACTTCTAGAGACTCTATTAGGTTTTTCTCCTCCTTGCTTGTTATATAGAGCATGAGGATTCATTGTAAATGTTGGCTTTTAATGAGTTTTAAGAGCAATGCATGGTTCTTTGAGGTTGAAGAGCAATTTGGTGTTGTGGAGCTTGTGGATGATTTGCCTTGATTGATGATGATGAAGGCTTGCTTGTAGGATCCCTGAGTTTGGTTAATGGTGATGTGTCTCTAATTTGTTCATGTTTTCTTGTTTATCATATGTCCATATTTCTATGTTGCAATAGCTCAGAAAAGTATAGGTTGAGAAATGTTGTTTGAGGCACTTCAGTCCTCCTGCTTGCTATTGTCTTTATGTTTTCCTCTACTAGATTAGTTTAAGGAATTCTTAATTTATCCTTTGGCCCGCCTAAGCTTGTTTGTTTCATTAATGGATTAATATGGTAGTTTTCAAATATGTTTTATGGTAAACCCTGCTTATTTGATGCTATCTAAACTCTGTCTTGGAACCTCTCTTTGATGTATTGATTGTTAGGTTAAGTCAAAGAGGTTTTGTTTCGATCTTGCCCTTTGTCCATGCCTATCAGTTTGCCTCAAAGTTATTTATAGTTTGATAGATGATGTTTAGGAGTCCCCTCTTCATTTATTAAATCTATTTGTCTTCTTATATGTTTTCAAATCTTGAAAGTAGAATAATTGAAGTTAGATAAGTTTTCTTGCTTCCTTTGTTCCACTAAATTGTGCATCTTGAATTTTTATTTGTTTAAGTATTGTCATTGAGTAAATGGTGTGCCCTATCTCATGATTAGTATTTTTTTCTTATTAGTATTTAAGACCTTCTTATTCATAGGTATTTGACAAAGGATTCTTAGCTGCCTTTTTCCCTACCTTGTTTCCCCAACTTAATGTCCATCTCACTTTACACATAACCTAAAAGATCCATTGACTACACTAGATTTTCCCTGTGATGTACCCCGATTCATTAGTGAGATATCAATGACTTTAATAGACTCCATAGCCCAATTGATTTGATGACCTCTCACTCCACCTATCCTACTTGATCATCTTACCCAACCAAACAAACAACAAACCCTACACTTACCAACTAGCCTAAAAATCAACCATCTAAAGCGAGCAAGTTTAAATCCTTCACATAATATAGAGAAAGCCCTCTTTGAGTCCAGGAAGGCTAGGTCCTAGGACTCCAAAGACTGGTCTGATGTTACCTTGTGCATTTGATCTACCAATCTGCTAAATCACGGGACACTAACACTAATGATTGGTTGAATTTTTACATGGTACTTAATATTTGCTGTATCCACCATCAACCCTTTGTATTTGCTGTATCCACCATCAACCCTTTCTTGCACATGTGTTGAAACAACCATGTCTTTGAGGAGGTGGTTAAAACTAGCATAGATCGGTTATAACTACCACATACCGTCTTCCCGAAACTCACTTATGAAGGAATTTGTTAGGAAGTGCCTAGCATTCAAAGAGTGTCCTAGAAAATGGAATGCCCATCTTTATGAAGTTTTTCTAGCTATTTCATTATTTATGTTTTGAGGCAGAGCAAAGATTTAGAAAAATGTTAATATTTAGAGGAGTAAAAAGTGGATAGAAAACCATTTACCATCTTTTTCTGAAATAGTTGTGTTTATTATTATTTTGGAGAAAATAATTGTGGAATATTCAAGGTTATTTTATTATTGGTTATTAGATAAATTAATTGATTTAAGAAAATAGTCATATTTTAATGTAAAGGGAGATGGACCTACGAGTCTCCAGAAGGCCTAGCTCTCTTTCTCATTTTTTATGATTGTATTTGTGGAGAAATCCCTAAGAATGAGCGAGGAATCTTTTAGATCTTTATTGTTTTTTTCTCTTGTTATTAAAGTAGATTGACATATGTTTATGGAGTAACAATTTAGTAAGAGCTCCCCATTTTCTATCATGTTATCTTTGGAGTGTTGGATTTGTTGCTTTGCTTCTCAAGATTTGGTTCAATGCATTTACATTTCATTCCAAAACTATAATCTCCATAGATACTAAATGTTATCTGATTGAGTAATATGATTAGCATTATTTCTGCAATTTGAGACAACAAAGAAATTATGAAAGTAGTTTCAGTGTCTCAGGGAAAGTGTCATATTCCTCCATCATTGGAATAGCCTCCCATATATGCCTTTATTTGACCTCACCATCCAATAGAAATACATTAGCCTCTAATTCTTCCATCCATTTTTTTTTCTTAATTCAAAGCATCTTAAGTGTCCAGTATTCAAAGCTAAAATCTAGTATATGGAACTCATGTCTTTATGAAGATTTGCTAGTTGTCTCATTATTTTATTATTATCCATGAGAAATTATTTTGTTATTATGTATGAGAATATATAAGTATTTAGAAAATATCAATATTTATGGAAAAAAATGTAGATTTGAAAATCATTTCCTATTTCTTTTTAGAGGAGGTTGTCATATGTTTATTATTATTTTTAGAAAAACAAATGGTTTAGAACATAGTTACCAAGTTCCAATTTGAATTTGATGCAGTATGGAAAATTTTTATTGCTTCAAATTCAATACTAAAAAATTGGAAGTATACTTCGTTAAAGCTCATAGTTTAACATTTTGAATAACATTCTCTAAGGAATTTTTTGTCCATATGACTAATTATATCATAGATTTATATAATGTAATATTCAATATAAACAAAATTTATATACAAATTCCACATTACAATGTACCATATAAACTCCACATTATCATGTATTTTATGTTTAGAATAAAATAATATATTAATTATCTACAAGCATTCTTTCAAAATATATATTACTAATTAATAATTAATTAAACTAAACCAAATTCTAATTTGTAATAATTACTAACATATTTTATCGTGTAAAATATGAAATTCTAAATCTAATAATTCTATACTTAATAAAAAAAATCCACCTGTCAAGCTGCGAGGTTTTCATTTTTTATTGCAGAGTACTCATAAACACAAAAACATTAAAAACATTTTTTATTATTGAATGCATCTTCTTTTCAACACTTAATTGCTAGAAGCTTAATTCAATGTCTTAATTGATGATGACATCTCTTTTAGAGGTTAAATACACACATAAGTAATCATTCTCAAGTTACAATTTTTTTCCCCATTTTCTACAAGTAGGAATTAGATTCTTTTTGTGTCAATTCTCTTTCATGAAATTAGTATAGAATTTCCTTACTGCAATTTAGTATAAAATAATTATTTTTGCAAGTTAGTGTATAGTGTTTTCAATTCTGCAAAATAAAACTAGATTGTTTCTTTCTTGAAATTTGGTTTCTAAGCATTTTCCTTTCATACAATTAGAGGAAAGTTTGAATTCTCCAATTTAGAGAGATTTTTAAATTCTGTAAAGTAGTGAATTTCAATTCAGTTAATTAAGATTTAATATAACTTTAGATTGAAAGAACATGTGCATGATTATTCTTCAAATTGTATTTAATCATACTTAAGATTAGTTTCATTTTTAGAATCAATAAATTCATAGAAATAATCATAGCATAGATAGTGCACATACATTTCATAAGTACATGAATCCTAGTTGACAATTAAAGAAGTAAATTATGAAAAAATAATTTACCCAACATTTTGGTGTGGGGAAGTATATATATGATTCCATTCTTTATTTCTCATTTTAGGTACATTCAATTTTTATTAAAAAATGATGAAAAACATTTATACATAGAGAAAGAGATTCTAGGGGTAGATTTGTAAGTAGAGGTAAAAGTTCAATTCCAACATCACCACTCACTCCACCTAGACCTCCTGGTGCCATACCACCAAGTGAAACTCACATTCCATCATTGGCAAGTAGACATAAACTTCCTACATTCCATCATTGGCAAGTAGACAAACTTCCTGAGGTGCATATACGTGAAATCCAACCTAGAGATTCACCAATTTTTTCTGCTAAAGTTGTAGTTGAAGAACCTACATCTCCAAAAGAAGGATTCATCTTTATATCTTCTACTAGAGAACAACTTCTAGGAAAAAAAACTATAAGTTCCTAGTGAAGTAGAAGAGGAAATGTATTCTAATATACCATTAGTAGAAGAACTAGAAGAGGAGCTAGATAATCCAATAATAGAACCTTATATCAACTCCGAGGAATCTATAATGGCAGTGGAAGGAGAAGGAGAAGTACATAATGTAAATGATGAAATTAGGATTGGAGGTGGAAGAGGAAGAGGAGGAAATATAGGAGGAGGTGGAGGTAGAGGTGGTAGAGGAGAACCAAATCCTTTTGGATTTCCAATCTTTGATGAAGATACCACAACCACAATGAAAAACATCTCACCCTCCATTCTCCCTAATTTCCATGGTTTAAGACATGAGGACCCTGAAACATTTCTTTTTTAGTTTGAAGTTCTATGTAGATCTTATGACTACTTGCTTCAATCTCAAAAATAAAAAAAATTTCCAGCTACTCTCAAAGATGGAGCACTTAAATGGTTTATGGGATTGGGAACACATTCAATTAGAACATGGGAAGAAATGAAAAACGTGTTCTTAGAGAAATATACGGATTATTGTATGCCCCATAACATTGAGGATGAAGTCTTTAAAATGATGTAGAAAGAGGATGAAAGTCTTGAAGACTTGGTTGAAATATTTTCCTATAACATTAAAAGGGCTAAGATGTATAATTTAGATGATGAAAATCTAAAAGCTCTTTTGCTCAAATCTATTAGAGATGAGTGGATTGACCTCCTCAATTTAATGGGAAAATGAGATGTTTTTTAGCTTTCATTTGGAGAAATTTGTGATCTGTGTACATATATTTCAAGGGGTAAAGGTGGAAGTGGGAAAAATCCAAGAGATCATGTTATGTCCAGAATTAATATATCTGCAATTGGGACATTGAGTAGAGATAAAATAGGTAATCTTGTTGAAATTTTCACAATATATATTTTTGGGAGTCTTATTGAACAACTAGATACTCTTAAGATACAAAACAAGAAAAAATTGAAAATGTTGCATTATCTATCTTTTGTCCCAGATGTAGGAAGAAGCATGCCTTGAGAGAATGTCCCCTTCATAGTGTAGAAATTTGTGTTATATGTGCTGAAAATCATAATGCAAAGGAGTGTCCTTCAATACCTGGTCTTAAAGTTGTCTTTCAAGATGAAGCTGGAACAAGCCAGGTTGAATCTCTTTGTTGTGTTGCTAAAGGACCATGCAAAAATCAGTAACCAAATATGACTCAATGTTTCAATACTCAATCATATGCAATACGATAGGACAATTGGACTGCACCTATGCCTTGGAAACCTTGCCCCCCACAATCTCACAATCCATCTTGGGCCCAATGTAGGAAAAATCTTTATGGAAAATATCCTCAATTTCAACAACCTTATCCTTCTTTTCCACCACAATATTATCCTCCTCAAGCCACTCAACCTCCTCAATTCCAAAATCAAAATCAACAACTTTCATTACCATATCCTCAAAAGTCAAATCAACTTCTTGCTCAACCACTTCCTAATCCAAATAATAAAAATCAGCAAGTTGTTTATAATGTTGAAGGACAAAATTTCAATCTTGTATGATAACCCCATTAGGTCTCAATCATTTCCAATTTAGATCTGGTAGGGTTTTTCAAAAAACTCACCAACAATTGTCATCCAAAAATCTAAAGAGGATGAGGTTCATGGAAAATATGCAAATCTTAATCAAGAAAATATTCCTCCAGAGGAAGATGTTCCTATACAATCAAAGGATGAAAAAATAAAACAAGCTCCTATAGTTCCTCTAGCAGAACAACTTTCTATGTCTTTACAGGATTCACCTTTTCTTGAAAGACTTAAAATTGATAAAGGAATAGAAAGGAAAATTGTTTTTCCAAAATATGATATGCTAGACGAACTTAAGAATATTTGTATTAAAACTGCTTTACTCCAAGCCATAAAGGAAATACCAATATTTTCAAAAACCATTAAGGAGCTATGTATTAGAAAACCAAGAAGAAAAATACAAAACATTAAAAAAATTCAATTAGTAGGAAAAATTGTTGATATGATGATGGGGAAAACTATTGTCCAAAAATATCTAGATCAAGGTAATCCCATTGTAAAAATCCACATCAATGGTGTTGAGATTCCAAACACTGTGATTCATGTAGGTGAAGCCATTAATATCATGAGTAAATAGACAATGGAGCAACTTAAGCTTCCCAATCTTCAATATACTCCAACGCTATTACAATTAACAGTTCGATGTGTTATTAAACCAAATGTGGTATTATAAGATGTGTCTATCTCTCTAGATTCTTAGGAATATCCTTTAAATTTCATGATTTTAACTTTCAAGAATAATTTAGGAGGCCATCCATTGATCCTTGGTAGACCTTGGCTAGATACAGTTGATGCATTCATATTTTGTAGATCAGGTGATATGTATATATCTTATGCAAATTTCACTAATAAATTCACATTGTATCCTCCTACAAAAAAGAATAACCGAAGTAGAAAGTGAAATTTGGATATATGATGATGACGAAGACTTTAATAATATGCAACCAATTTATACTCTTTCATAATTAGATGAAGAATACCAGTTGATAAATTTAATGAAAAATAATGGCTCTTATTCTTAATGTGAACAAAATCAATGTTTTCAAGAGAAATGTAACATCGAATATTTATCATTTCATCAAATTTCTTTACATTCTATGGAAAACTTTGGCAATTTTCAAGTAAACAATTTTCCAGGAAAAACATTAAATATCAACAACAATCTCGAAGAATATCAAAATAGAAAATTAGTAAAGATGCTACAAAAGCATTCCTATGCTTATGCATGGGAATATACTAATATTAAAGGTATTGAAACCAAAACTTATATACGTCATATTTGTGTCGAAGAAAATGTCAAACTAGTTAGACAACCTCAGAGGAGAATGAATATGAATATCAAATAAATTGTTAAAAATGAATTACAATAACTTCTGAATGTGAAATTCATTTATCCAATATTAGATAGTCAATGGGTGTCACCTTTGGTGATTGTTCTAAAGAAAAGTGGAAAATGGAGAGTGTGTATTGATTACAGAGAATTAAACAATGACACTTTGAAAAATAATTTTCCACTACCTTCTTGACCCAAGTGGATATTGGTGGCCACCCACATATTCAACCTAAACCTCTAGTCAGTTTCATTGTTTATAGCAACATTTACTATTTTTAGTAGTTTTTCAGGTCCTGAACTTCCAGAGCAGTTTTGACCCCCTAAACGACGTTTTTTTGAGGTTCACAGCAGACCCGTAGTCGTAGGCATGGGCATGTGGAAAATATTGTATTACTCGGAGAGATATTTCTGATGATATATCATACGTGCCAAATAAAGGTAATATGACCAAGTTACGACCTCGGGAAGATGGTTGCCCAACTAACCCCAACGGGGCACACAAACTCTTGGGGTTTCATCTCCTACGGTTAGGGTTTTGGATGTTTAGGTTTTTCCCATGATGTTCAATAATAAAAAGGCCATTAGCCTCATTGTAATGCAATTTATAGGCATGTAGCTGCCACATCTCTTCTCAGAGATAAGCTACCATCGCCTGAGCTAGTTTATTTCTATTATGTCTGTAAGCATAACTAAGTTATTTGTTATTAATGAAATGAGGTTTTATTCCTAATGCATCTCTGCATTTATGTTTACATATGTATTTTATTTCATTCCTGCATAAGTTTGGATTAGTAGTATCAGAGCGGTCTGCTCTTTCTTGATCTTTCTTTGCATGTCCCCAACAAGATCAAAGTATTAGGAGTTAGGGCTTGATCTAGTTGAACCTTTGCAAGATCAGCCTCACAAACCTTGACGAAATCCCATCGCAGAAGAAAATAAATACGAGGGAGCAAGAGATCCTATCAAAATATTGTTTGAGGAGGCTCTCTAGAAACAAAGGAATGCAATGATGGATAACTTTTCCTAGATCCTTCGACGGCTACCCACCGGTGACACATCTTCATCTAATAGCCACTCTAGAGGCACCACTCCTTTTAAAGTACACATTAAATTTGACATTCCCATATTTGAGGGCAAAATAGATGCATACGCTATAGATAGATGGTTGAATCTATTAGAGAGATATTTTTCAGTTCATGACTTTTCTAATCAAGAAAAAAATACTTTTGCACTCCACAAATTTTCCCCCCATGTCAAGAACTGGTGGGAAACCTATTGTGAGAAAAAATATGAGAAGAAATCCTCCTTATTCTCGGTCATAGCCACTTTGAATTATTTCTGAGATGCCATCAAGGAAAAATATCACCCCATGGGGAGCTATGAGGACAAGTACATACAATGGACTATGTTGTGGCAGCAAAGGGATCAATTTGTGCATGGGATAATGAATATGTTCCATACCCCATGCACAAAGTTGGGTATCAAAGATTAGGATAAGCATTTGGTACTTAAGTACTACAATTGTATGCACAGATACATCCAGGAGGAAATGGAGTTCTTGGACATCTCCTCGCTTGGTGCAAAATACCGGTATGGTTCCAAGATTTAACATAAATTCAAAGAAAATAAGTGATACTTTGGATCTGCGAATTAGAAGCAAGAGAAAGACACCCCCAAACCACAGAACAAAGGACAAAGCCAAGGTGGGGCACCCAAGACAACCCTTCGAAGCCACAAGCGAAGAAAACCACCACAAAGCCAAAGAAGGACACGGGAAAGTGGTATGAGTTCCAGAAGAGCTCCACTCACAACACAAGTGAGTGTGGGGCCAAGCATTCACTGGTTTTCAAGCTCAAGGCTTCCAAATCAGATGCATGTTATGACTCTGAGTCAGAACCTGATAAGGGGAATCACAAAAGGAAGCAAATTATCGATGCGAAGCTCAGTGCCACTATTGCCACCACCAAAATATAGGAGGAACCAAAAGATCCAGAGGAGGGGGAGTGCCTCTTCCATTCCCAGATGTGGATGAAGGGTTCCCCGCTGCAGTTCATTGTTGACTTGGGATTCAAAAGAACCTCATTTCAGCAGAGGTCGTGAAGTGGCTAGGCCTTCCGACCACATCACACCCACAACCATACACGGCTTCACCATGGACGTGATCTCCGTGTCATCCAGCAATGTCATCTTCCCTACATCATCAAGCCCTTCAAAGATGAGGTATTATGTGATGTTTCTCCTCTTGAGGTTTGTTATATATTATTAGTTCAACCATACTTGTGGAAGCGACCTGTTGTGTATGAGTCTAGGCCTCGCATTGTTATTGTTACTTTGTGTTATCACAAAATTTGACCTGATAAGCTGCTCATCAGTGGACTTTGTGTAACTGTTTCAGACCAATCTTTTAGCTAAGGCTTAGCCTCCTCAACCTGAGAGGGCTCTCTCAAAGGTTTATGATTTTTTATTAATGGATAGATGGCTAACTCTAAGGTAAAAAGATAAAATGATATAACTGGTTGTATCAAAGATTAACAAATATTTATTGGGCTATGGAGTCAAAATAATCTTCAACAAAACATCACAATCTATTAAGCATGGAAGTCAAGGCATTTGGAGTCTAAGTCAATGAGTAAAACAGTAACACAGTGAAATACACAGTCCATTTGCATATGAAGGAAGTTAGAGCATTATCAAATGAATTCTAAGTATCACATACAAATACCACTGCAAATAGAGATATTGAAGAAGGCCATTAGAACAATAATGAACATAAACTCCTTATGAATCTTGAGTTTTCAAAATAGATCTCTGTATTAAGTGAAGAAGAAGCAGTGACATACAATAACACACAATATTTGCTAATAAAAATACCCAAACCCTATAGATTTCGACCTCATGCTCTTTATAGAACATTTACAATATATGATTCCCTTATCCTCCACTAGAGAATTCGAATTCATAGTGTTTGACACCTTTCCTAATCATGAAACATGATATTTATTACAAATTGACAGCCAGAAACCTAATGAGCAGTCCTATTTCAAATAGGACCAAAACTCTTTAATTTTATTCCTAACAACCTTATCTAGTCTTCATTACATATTTTTCCACCTGCAATCCCATGAAGTCGAATTTGGATTATGATCTTAAACTTGATGTAACCATGTTGTTGATGATAATGTTCTCCCAGAATCTAGGAAACATGTTTTCCTGTTTTTAGGCTTACGATCCTTTTAGTTTCTTGAGATATTATAACCACTTATAACTGATAACTTTGAGGCTGATTGATGTTATGAACATGATTAGCATAAGTCCCAAGTCATCCCTTCATGCTAGCTGTGCAAAATCCACTTTGAACTTCTCAAAACAGTGAAAACAGATTTGCGCTACGAAAGTAGCACAATTTCGTAGCGCAGTGTTTTCACTCCTTTCTTCAACATATTTCAATATTTTTTCTTTCATGATAGCCTTTATCTTCATTTTACACACTCCCACAAGAAGTTTAAAAACCAAACTCACAAAAATTCCTTCAATATTTGCTGTGAAAAATGATGAAAAGACTGCTTCAGCAAATTATTTATGTTTCTTTCCTGAAAATTAGGTCTTGGAACAGAGCCTATATCTTCTCATCCATGATGTATTTTGAGAAACTAAAAGAGGTTTTTGGAGGCCATTTTATCTTGAATAAAAACCTATTTTTTTTTTTTTTTTCTAAAATAATTCTCCTACTGTCCAGAACATGTCTTTGAAACACATGTGTAAAACAGGAAAACTCTGTTTTATGAAAACAGGGCTTCAAAGAAAGCCTTGTATCTCCCAATTGATAACACTTGGGAAGAAACTGAGAGAGGTTTTTGTCGTTAGGTATGTTAGGAAGAAAAATTTATTTCAGTTTTCAAAAATTCATTTTCAGTTTCCTAGAAACCCCCTTAGAAGTTGACTACTAAAACCAGAAAACAAAGTTTTTCTCTTCATGGTGAAAAAGTTGCTTCAACAGTTTCGTAGCGCATTTGATCAAATTTGCACTAGTTGCACTACGAAACTGCTGTGTAGGCAGTTTTTGTTGAAAATTTCTTCAAAATTTGTAATTTGGAGATACTTAAACTTTAAGGGTATTAGTACCATTTCAAAAACACAACAATATGACCCTAAAAATACAATCTTCATCAAATTTTACCTTGATTTTGATCAGAGATTGTCTTGTGGATTTATCATTCTGTTTCACTGCCCTTTTAACCTTTCTTGAGAGTTTGTCAACTGTATCTCCAGATCTTCCACCTTTCCTTTTAACCTTATGTTCTCAGGTTCATATCTCAAACAATGACCCCCTCTATGGATCTTTTTCTCCTCAGCCATGTTTCTTTTAGAAAAAACCCTGTTAGTTTCTTTAGAAATCTGCAAAACAACCTCGCTTGCAAACAACCTCTCTTGATTACAGCCTTGCTTGATTTAACATAACAACCTCGCTTGATTATAGTGAAAGTTGTCTATGTATATAGCAACCAATGACTAATTGTCACTGCTTTAAAGCTCATGCAGTTGCTTTGGAGATAGATGAACCGAGGATGGCTCAATTAGGCAAAGAATTTGAATTTGAGATATTCCTTCATAACCAAATGATGCTTTCTTGAATTACTATCATGATAATGTTGAGTGTAGGACAAGTGGGTACAACAGATTTGATGACTAACTGACTCACCACACTCCTATCCTATCATTCCCAAACGAATCTGACAGTTTTTTGGCTTATTTGACATAACAGCTAAGAAACTGCACTTTCGTAGCGCACTTAGTGTAAAATTTGCATTTTGCGCTACGAAAGTAGCAACGCTTTCGTAGCGCATTTCCTAATTTTTGAACTGGCTGCGCTATGAAACGGTGGATTCCTGGCTAAATACAGAATTCAACTCGAAACTTCAGGTAAGACCCCTAAATGAAAAATATGACTTTTTTGATCGTGAAATGAACCTAAAGGACTTTATTTGAACTTGAAAGATGACCTTTAAAAATTATAAAACTATGACCTACCCTTTACCAAGACTTAAAATGACCTTTAGACCTACTTGAAAACATGACCAAAAATAGTGTAGACACAATGATGTTTTGAGAATTTTTGAGTGATAACAGTGACTCCACTTGGGATAGTGTGTCCCTGTGGTACACTAAGAACCAGTAGTTCTAGTGCCATCAATCTTCTTGGAAATTAAAACTTTGAAATTTTACCAAGGTTGCTTCAAAATTTTATGGCCCTCACTTCGTGCTCAAGTTCGATGGTCTACAAGAATCACCCAAACTGTACCTACTAAAAAATGCTAAGCCAACTTTGAGCTTATTCACATACTCCTACCTACCCTAGCAGCTGCAATCTCCACTTTAACTCAGGAAACATGAAATTTCCAATGAAGCCAATCATTTTTCTTATCTGATATTTGAGGCTCTTGACTGCACTCGAACTCAAAGTAACCATGATATTGAGATGACCAATGCCACTGAAAATGTATCTGATCTTCATAACAAAAATGAAACTGAAACATTGGAGAGGAAAGCTTTTCCATGTATTCAACTATAGGGTCCAAGAGGACATGATCAGTTTGATGATCCTCATAACATTCTGTAACTTCAGACAATTGATTCTCAGCCACACAAGATTTATTTTGTATGCTATCCAACTTCTGTTCAAACTGATTCCCACAAATAATTTATTCTTGCTCATTAATATGATCATTATTTGATGTAAGCTGCTGTAAGGAATGACATAAAAAATCAACTTTTTCCTATACCTTAGGATTGTAGGAATCATTTTCCAATATTTCCTCTTGCTGTTTGAAATGATTCTCATACTCCTGATGATCAAAGGATTGACAAACCTGCTGCAAATTTTCCTCAAACTCAGAGGATGTAACATGATTTTCATAAGTAAACTCCTGTTGGGTTTCATTTTCATCTAAGGGAGATATTATCCTTTCTTCTTGGTGTTATTCTTATTGATGAAAGGTATTGTCACGAAGGGCTTCTAAAATTTCCTCATCCATGAACTCATCATCTTCATAACAATTCTCCAAATATTCAATAAAACTCTTAGAGTGTTTATAGCAGTCTTTGACCATCAATAAAGAGGGATGACACTCTTTATACATCTCATAAAATACATCATGGAAATTAGCAAGAGAATATAATGAACCATTTGGCAAGATTTCATACCAAGACCATGCTTTTCCTTCTAAAGTGACCATAAACATCTTCATGAGACAATCTTCAGGGAACTGAACCTTAAGACTGTGTACATGCATATGGAACCTAACCAAATGAAGAGCAACATTGTCTTTCTTTTCATCTTTAAATATTGGAAGATCATCTAACCATTCAACCTTTGGCATGGGATTTGGAAAACTAGGGATATGAGACCGATTCATAGGGGAATACTTGGCATTTATTCTTGCAATGGAACTCATCTTGAAACTTCATCAAGCTACTGATCTTCAAGCAGTGGAGTCACCTTCCAATTTTATTATTTGATGTGTGGAGTTGCCAAGTTAGATGCAGCCTGGAAAAACTTCCTGAGCTCCTGCTACCTTCAGAAGTTCAGCTTCTTGATTTCAGGAATGAGTAATCTTCAGCCTCTCGGCAAACATATCAAAATGTTATCACAAAATCTGACATGATAGGCTGCTCATCAGTGGACTTTGTGTCACTGTTTCAGACCAATATTTTGGTTGAGGCTTAGCCTCCTCAACCTGAGAGGGCTCTCTCAAAGGTTTATGATTTTTTATTAATGGATAGATGGCTAACTCTAAGGTAAAAAGATAAAATGATATCAGATTAGCAAACATTCATTGGGCTATGGAGTCAAAATAATCTTCAACAAAACATCACAATCTATTAAGCATGGAAGTCAAGGCATTTGGAGTCTAAGTCAATGAGTAAAACAGTAACATAGTGAAATACACAGTCCATTTGCATATGAAGGAAGTTAGAGCATTGTCAAATGAATTCTAAGTATCACATACAAATACCACTGCAAATATAAATATTGAAGAAGGCCATTAGAACAATAATGAACATAAACTCCTTATGAATCTTGAGTTTTCAAAACAAATCTTTGTATTAAGTGAAGAAGAAGCAGTGACATACAATAACACACAATATTTGCTAATAAAAATTCCCAGCCCCTATAGATTTAGACCTCATGCTCTTTATAGAACATTTACAATATATGATTCCCTTATCCTCCACCAGAGAATTTGAGTTCATATTTTTTGACACCTTTCCTAATCATGAAACATGATATTTATTACAAATTGACAGCTAGAACCCTAATGAGCAGTCCTATTTCAAATAGGACTAAAACTCTTTAATTTTCTTCCTAACAACCTTATCTAGTCTTCATTACATCTTTTTCCACCTGCAATCCCATGAAGTCGAATTTGGATGATGATCTTTAACTTGATGTAACCATGCTGTTGATGATAATGTTCTCCTAGAATCTAGGAAACATGTTTTCCTGTTTTTAAGCTTAGGATCCTTTTAGTTTCTTGAGATATTATGACCGCTTCTAACTGATAAATTTGAGGCTGATTGATGTTAAGAACATGATTAGCATAAGTCCCAAGTCATCCCTTCATGCTAGCTATGTAAAATCCATTTTGAACTTCTCAAAATAGTGAAAACAAATCTGCGCTACGAAAGTAGCACAGTTTTGTAGCGTAGTGTTTGCGCTCCTTTCTTCAACATATTTCAATCTTTTTTCTTTCATGATAGCCTTTATATTCACTTTACACACTCCCACAAGAAGTTTCAAAACCAAACTCACAAAAATTCCTTCAAAAATTGCTGTTAAAAATGATGAAAAGACTACTTCAGCAAATTATTTCTGTTTCTTTCTTGAAAATTAGGTCTTGGAACAGAGCCTATAACGTCTCATCCATGCTGTATTTTGCGAAACTGAAAGAGGTTTTTGGAGGCCATTCTGTCTTGAATAAAAAAATCTCTTGGTTTTCTGAAATACTTCTCCAACTGTCCAAACAATGTCTTTGAAACACATGTGTAAAACAAGAAAACTCTATTTTCTGAAAATAGGGCTTCAAAGAAAGCCTTTTATCTCCCAACAGATAACACTTGGGAAGAAACTAAGAGAGGTTTTTGTAGTTAGATATGTTAGGAAGAAACATCTCTTTCAATTTTCAAAAATACGTTTTTCGTTGCCCAGAAACCCCCTTGGACGTTGACTACTAAAACCAGAAAACAAAGTTTTTCTCTTCATGGTGAAAAAGCTGTTTCAACAGTTTCGTAATGCATTTGATCAAATTTGCACTAGCTACACTATGAAAATGATGTGTAGGCAGTTTTTGTTGAAAATTTCTTCAAAATTTGTAATTTGTAGATACTTAAACTTTAAGGGTATTAGTACCATTTCAAAAACACAACAATATGACCCTGAAAATACAATCTTCATCAAATTTTACCTTGATTTTGATCAGAGATTGTCTTGTGGATTTATCATTCCGTTTCACTACCCTTTTAAGCTTTCTTGAGAGTTTTTCAACTGATCTCCAGATCTTCCACCTGTCCTTTTAACCTTCTGTTCTTAGGTTCATATCTCAGACAATGACCCCCTCTATGGATCTTTTTCTCCTTAGCCATGTTTCTTTTAGAAAAAACCCTATTAGTTTCTTTAGAAATTTGCAAAACATCCTCGCTTGCAAACAACCTCTCTTGATTACAGCCTTGCTTGATTTAACATAACAACCTCGCTCGATTATAGTGAAATTTGTCTATGTATATAGAAACCAACAACTAATTTTCACTGCTTCAGAGCTCATGCAGTTGCTTTGGAGATAAATGAACCGAGGATGGCTCAATTAGGCAAAGAATTTGAATTTGAGATATTCCTTCATAACCAAATGATGCTTTCTTGAATTACTATCATGATTATGATGAGTGTAGGACAAGTGGGTACAATATATTTGATGACTAATTGACTCACCACACTCCTATCCTATCATTCCCAAACAAATTTGACAGTTTTTTGGCTTATTTGACATAACAGCTAAGAAACCGTGCTTTCCTAGCGCACTTAGTGTAAAATTTGCATTTTGCACTATGAAAGTAGCAGCGCTTTCGTAGCACATTTCCTGATTTTTGAACTGGCTGCGCCATGAAACGGTGGATTCCTAGCTAAATGCAGAATTAAACTTGAAACTTCATGTCATGACCCCTAAATGAAAAATATGAATTTTTTGATCATGAAATGAACCTAAAGGACTTTATTTGAACTTGAAAGATGACCTTTAAAACTTATAAAACTATGACCTACCCTTTACCAAGACTTAAAATGACCTTTAGAACTACTTGAAAACATGACCAAAAACAGTGTAGACACAATGATGTTTTGAGAATTTTTGTGTGATAACACTTTGGGCAATAAATTTTACAGTATACTAGAGGTAGCACTGCCTACCGCCATCTCTTTGATCACTACAAAGCAATGCATTAAGCTCATTTCCAAAACTGGGAAATTTGTTTTCCTTATGATCCGCCCTTAGAGCAAGAAGAAGACTATGGACATGACCTCCATACAGGGCTCCTCCACACGGAAAAAACATATGGAAAAGGTCGTGAAGGAGCACAGGGAAATCTTCACCTCACTTGCAGGGGTACATCTACATTGTTGGGTCAAGAACTCCATTGATTTGACCCCAGGCACACTGCTACCCAATGGATTGATATATTGGCGCTCTGTTTTGGAGAATGATGAAATCAAGAGGTGCATTTAGGATCTATTTCATAAAGTTCAAAACCGACCGAGTTCATTGCCTTGTGGGAGCCCGATCATGTTGGTGCAGAAGAATGATGGGACTTGGAGACTCTTTATTGACTATCGGGCGTTGAACACGATCATTGTATGGAATAGGTATTCGATCCAATGAATTGATGACCTTCTGGACTAACCCAAGGGGGCCAAATATTTTAGCAAGATTTAATTGAAGTCCGGGTATCACTAGGTACCAATCGAACCCTCCGATGTGTGGAATACTACCTTTAAATCCAAGGAGGGCCTTTATTAATGGTTGGTCATGCATTTTGGGTTGATGAATGCCCCCACAACCTTCACGAGGTTGATGGACGACATCTTGTGACCATTCACCAAATCATTATTGGTGGTGTATTTGGATGAAATCCTTATCTTCAACCATATTTTGGAAGAGCACCTCCACCACATTCGACAGGGCCTCCAAGCACTGTGGCAACAAAAGTTGTGTGCCAATTTGGAGAAATGCACTTTTGGAATGACCCAGGTTCAATATCTAGGACACATCATTTATGAGCAAGGGGTGCATCTCGACCCAACCAAGATCCAAGTCATTCAAGATTGGCGAACCCCAACCACTTTTATAGAGCTCCGTAACTTTCTAGGTCTTGCCAATTTCAACAGGAGGTTCGTGTTGGGGTTCTCTCATATCATTTAGCCTTTGAGTCAAGTCACCAAGAGAGGAGCGAAAGCCAAATTCTTTTGGTCTGAATATCAATAGAAGGTGTTTGTCAAGTTAAAGCATGACCTCTTCTCTG
Organism: Pinus albicaulis; assembly: GCA_034641835.2. NCBI lineage: Eukaryota > Viridiplantae > Streptophyta > Pinopsida > Pinales > Pinaceae > Pinus > Pinus albicaulis. Next base: position 1,592,270,758 of record CM076579.1, on the reverse strand, counting down.
TACCTATGCTCACATTATCAGAATTGCATCAACCATTTAATATTGAGATAGATGTCTCTACCTATGCTATTGGGGTAGTTCTTACTCAATAGGGGCATCCAGTGGCATATCACAGTTAGACACTTTCAGACACAGTTCGGAAGTATCCCACCTATGAAAAAGAGTTGTATTCCATTATGTAGGCTTGCCGGAAAAGGAAGGATTACATTTTGGGGAAGGAAACAGTTATCCACACAAATCACCAACTCTTGTAGTTGATATAGACACAAGGGAATTTGCAAAATGATCGCCATCGGAAATGGTCCACATACCTGCAAAATTTTCATTTGAACATAAAGTACAAGAAATACAACACCAATAATGTTGTAGAATGCCTCAACCAACCGCCAATCATGGCGCTAACCACTGCACTTGACTCTTGTGGGCACAAGACTTCGGGTTGGCTGCATCTCTACAAAAGAAATTTTGGAATCGATGACACATACAAAATTCTATTGGAAGGTAAGAAATTTCCATATTTTTACCTCTAGGATGCACTGTTATGCCACCTGGGACACCTCTGTGTTCCTTCAAGCGAGCGTGCCAAGATGATTTGGGAATCACACTACAGTAATGTTGCTGGTCATTTTGGGGTCACGAAAACAGTGACAATATTTCATAAGTATTTCTATTGGCTGAACCTTCGACAAGATGTCGGGAAGTACATCACATCTTGCATTTCCTGTGCCATTTCCATACTGACCATCAAGAAGCAAGGCCTATATACTCTGTTGCCTAACCCTAGTCGACATTGGGAATCCATCTCCATGGATTACATGTCGGCCCTTCCTTCTACCAAGCATGGAAATGACTGCATTTTTGTGGTCATCGATAGTTTCTCTAAGATGCCCATTATGGCATCCCGCAAAATGAATATTACAACAGAAGCCACTGCTAAAATTTTCTTTGAACGAGTGTGGGTACACTATGGGATCCCACAGTCCATTATCTTAGATCGGGATAGTAGGTTCCTCAGTATATTTTGGTCAATGTTGGACACCAAACTCACTAAATCCAAAAATTTCCACCCCAAACTGATGGCCAAACAGAGGTCGTCAACAGGATGATCGTTTACATTCTGCGCATGTACAACTCAAAGCATCCAAGAAAATGGGATGAAATCCTCCCCTATGTCCAGAGCAACTATAACTGGGCTCTCCAAAGCTCAAATGGCCACAACCCCTTTCAGGTGGGTTTGGGATTCTAGCCACTATGTCCTATTTATGTGGCCACACCATTTGCAACTTTTAAGGTAGATTCGGCTCATGTCAAGTCTAAATCTGACAAGGTGAACAAATTCATTGAGCACATTTAGCACATCCGCCAAGTCCATGACATATTGGATAGAGCCAATGCTAAGTGCAAGCAGCGACATGATCAACATCGGGTGCTAGACAAGTTCTAGGTGGGTGACAATGTTTTGCTACATTTATAGAAGGAGCATCTCATTGGACCCCACCGCAAGATTCACCCACTCCGATATGGGCCATACACCATCACCAAGGTTGTAGGGGAAAATGCCTTCAAGCTTAGTATGCCATCATTCCTTGGTCTGCACCCAGTGTTCAATGTTGACCACCTTCATCCCTACTTTCCACCATTAATGGACACATCTGACATTGAAGAACAAATCACACCAATGAAGTTAAACCAAAACTTCTTAGAACAAGAAAAAACTGATCAGATCATGGAAACATAGATAAATAACACCCACCAGTAGAGGATCTAGCTATATCAAGTTGTCAAAGCAGGCCAACTCCTTCACAAGGCAAGTGGTTAACCAGGGACTAAGTTCAACAGAAATTTCCTCACCTCATGGAGGCTCTGCACGTAATGGTGACCATTTATTCCTAAGAGGGTAGGAATGATCCAGGTCGATATTGGTGGCCACCCACCTATTCTGCATAGACCTACAATTAGTTTCATCAATTTCCTTGTTTATAGCAACATTTACTATTTTTAGAAGTTTTTCGGGCCCTAAACTTCCGGTGCAGTTTTGACCCCCCAAATGACGTTTTTTTGAGGTCCACAGGAAGCCTATAGCCATAGGCAAGGGCCTGAGGAAAATCCTATAGTACTTGGAGAGATATTTCCAATGATATATTATATGTGCCAAACAAAGATAATATGACCAAGTTACGACCCTAGTAAGTTGGCTGCCCAACTAACCCCAACGGGGTCCACAAACTCTTGGTGTTTCATCTCCTAGGGTTAGGGTTTGGGTTTGGGTTGTTTAGGGTTTTCCAATGTTGTTCAAAAATATAAAGGCCCTTGAGCCTCATTTTAATGCAGTTTAGAGGCAAGTATCCACCACATCTCTTCTCACAGATAAGCTACCATCGCCCGAGCTAGTTTATTTTCATTTTGCCTATTAACATATTTCAATTATTTGTTATAATCAAATGAATTTTTATTCCTGCTTCATCTCTAGGTTTATGTTTATTTTTGTATTTTATTGCGTTCATGCATAAGTCTAGATCAACTTTATAGATCAAGTATTAGATACCTTTGTAGGAAAGAAGTATTTTTAATTTCTAGATGGTTTTGGTGGGTATAATAAAATCCAACTAGCGCTAGAAGATCAAGACAAAACTACTTTTGTAGTTCCTTGGGGAACATATGCCTATAGACTAATTCCCTTTGGATTATGTAATGCACCTGCCACATTTCAGAGAGCAATTTTAGGTATATTTTCTGATCTAATTCATTATTGTGTGGAAGTATACATGAATGACTTTACTATGTATGGAGATACTTTTGAGGAAGCTATGGAAAATTTAGAAAAATTTATTATTATATGTAAAGAAGCAAACCTTTCATTAATCCATGAGAAATGTTTTATGATGTCCAATGAAGGGATTTTTTTAGGCCACCATATTACAAGTGATAGAATGAAGGTGGATACATTTAAAGTAGAAGTTATTTCTAAAATTTCAATTCCTGTTTGTCAAAGAGAATGTTAGAATTTTCTTGGATTTACTGGATATTATAGGCGATTCATAGAAAATTTGACAAAAATAGCCTCTCCACTTTTCAAACTTCTTATAAAAGATTGTGAATTTGTATGGAACTCTGATTGTAAAAAAAACATTCGAAACATAAAAACAAAGAATTATTGAAGCACCAATTCTAAGAGGACCTAATTTGTCTCTACCTTTCCATATTTCTACTGATGCTTCTGATAGCACTTTAGGAGTTTTACTAGTATAATAGATAGAATAACTATTATACTATCACTGAAAAGGAGTTTTTAGTTGTTGTACATGCAATTAAAAAATTTTGTCATTACATCACTGGTTATGGAAATTTTATTCATATGGATCATTTTCCATTAGATATTTAATGAAGAAACCAATTACTAATGGAATAATTACAAGATGTTTTTTTATTACAAGAATTCAACATTTCTATTCTTGATAGAATAGGAAAAGAAAATATAGTTGTTGATTTCCTTTCGAGAATAAAAAATAGTAATGATGATGTTCCCGTAAAAGATAATTTTCCTAATGATTATATTTTTGCAGTATCTACGAAATTACCTTGGTTTGCACATATTTCCAATCATTTAACTATAGGAAAGTTACCACCACAGTTATCAACCGGAGAAAATAAAAAAGTTATCAAAACCAATGCACATTATTCTTGGATAGATGGAGAATTATACAAAATTGGACCTGATTTGATCATTCAAAGATTTGTTCGAGAAATTGAAGTACTAGAAATTCTAAAATCTTGTCATCATGAGCCATGTGGAGAACATTTTTCCGACAAAATAACTTCTTACAAAATCTTTCTTTTGGGATATTATTGGCCATCTATTTTCAAATATGCCAAGGAATATGTTAAAAGATGTGATAGTTTTCGACGAATGGGAAAACTAGTACCATTAGATGAAATTCCTCTACAACCACTGGTCCTTGTGGAGCCTTTTGAAAAATGGGCTTTAGATTTTTTTTAAACCTACAAATTCTCCATCTAAATAGAAAATGTACATACTTGTTTACAGAAATTATGTCACAAAATGGGTAGAATCTAAATTTTTTTTATTTTCAACTGAAAATGTTGTATTTACATTTAGTTTTTAGGATATCTTTACTCTTTCTGGTGTTCCAAGTGAAATTATAACAAATCAAGGTACCCATTTCACATCAAATTTGGTGCAAAAGATAATGGAGAATTACGAAACCAACCACCGAAAGTCTACTCCATATCATCCACAAGCCAATGGAAAAGTGCAATCTTCCAACAAAGTTCTTGAAGCAAATCTTACCAAAATTGTGCATTTGCATAGAAAGGGTTAGGCAGAAAAGCTTCCAGCAACACTATGGGCATATCAAACCACATGGAGAAAAACAACTAGACGTACTACCTATGAACTTCTCTATGGGAAGCAAGTTTTGTTTCCATTTGTTAAAAAGGAATTACAAAAACTTCTGAATGTGAAATTCATTTATCCAATAATAGATAGTCAATGGGTGTCACCTTTAGTGATTGTTCTAAAGAAAAGTGGAAAATGGAGAGTGTGTATTGATTACAGAGAATTAAACAAAGCCACTTTGAAAGATAATTTTACACTACCCTCTTGACCCAAGTGGATATTGGTGGCCACCCACCTATTCAACTTAGACCTCTAGTCAGTTTCATTGTTTATAGCAAAATTTACTATTTTTAGTAGTTTTTAGGTCCTGAACTTCCAGAGCAGTTTTGACCCCCTAAACGATGTTTTTTTTAGGTTCACAACAGACACATATTCGTAGGCATGGGCATGTGGAAAATCTTGTATTACTCGGAGAGATATTTCTGATGATATATCATATGTGCCAAACAAAGGTAATATGACCAAGTTACGACCTCGGGAAGTTGGTTTCCCAACTAACCCCAAAGGGGCCCACAAACTCTTAGGATTTCATCTCCTGCGGTTAGGGTTTTGGTTGTTTAGGTTTCTCCCACGATGTTTAATAAAAGGCCATTAGCCTCATTGTAATGCAGTTCATAGGCATGTAGCTGCCACATCTCTTCTCAGAGATAAGCTACCATCACTTAAGCTAGTTTATTTCCATTATGTCTGAAAGCATAATTAAGTTATTTGTTATTAATGAAATGAAGTTTTATTCCTACTACATCTCTGCATTTAAGTTTATTTATGTATTTTATTTCGTTTCTGCATAATTCTAGATCAGTGGTATCAAAGCGGTCTGTTCTTTCTTGATATTTCTTTGCATGTCCCCAGCAAGATCAAAGTATTAGGATTTAGGGCTTGATCTGGTTGAACCTTTGCAAGACCAGCCTCACAAACCCTGACGAACTCCCATCGTAGAAGAAAATAAATACGAGGGAGTAGGAGATCCTATCAAAATATTGTTTGAGGAGGCCCTCCAGAAACAAATGAATGCGATGATGGATAACTTTTCCTAGATCCTTCGACGGATAACCACCGGTGATGCATCTTCATCCAATAGCCACTCTAGAGGCACCACTCATTTAAAGTACACATTAAATTTGACATTCCCATATTTGAGGGCCAATTAGATATATATGTTGTAGATAGATGGTTGAATCTATTAGAAGGATATTTTTCAGTTCATGACTTTTCCAATCAGGAAAAAAATACTTTGGCACTCCTCAAATTTCCCCCCCATGTCAAGAACTGGTGGGAAACCTATTGTGAGAAAAAATACGAGAAGAAATCCTCCTTATTCTTGGTCACACCCACTTCGAATTATTTCTGAGACGCCATCAAGGAAAAATATCACCCCGTGGGGAGCTATGAGGACAAGTACATACAATGGACTATGTTGTGGCAACAAAGGGATCAATTTGTGCATGGGCAGATGAATCTGCTCCATACCCCGTGCACAAATTTGGGTATCAAAGATTAGGAGAAGCATTTGGTACTTAAGTACTACAATTGTATGCAAAGACACATCCAAGAGGAAATGGAGTTCTTGGACATCTCCTCGCTTGGTGCAAAATACCAGTATGGTTCAAAGATTTAACATAAATTCAAACAAAAGAAGCGATACTTTGGATCTGTGAATTAGAAGCAAGAGAAAGACGCCCCTAAACCGCAGAACAAATGACAAAGCCAAGGTGGGGCACACAAGACAACCCTTCGAAGCCGCAAGCGAAGAAAAACACCACGAAGCCAAAGAAGGACACGGGAAAGTGGTGTGAGTTCCAGAAGAGATCCACTCACAACACAAGTGAGTGTGGCGCCAAGAATTCACTGGTTGTAGAGCTTAAGGATTCCGAATCAGATGTATGTTCTGACTTTGAGTCAGAACCCAATAAGGGGAATCACAAAGGGAAGTATATTATCGATGTGGAGCCCAGTGCCACTATTGCCACCACCAAAATATAGGAGGAACCAAAAGATCCAGAGGAGGGGGAGTGCCTCTTCCATTCCCAGATGTGGATGAAGAGTTCCCCATTGCAGTTCATTGTTGGCTCGAGAGTCAAAAGAACCTCATTTCAGTAGAGGTCGTGAAGTGGCTAGGCCTTCTGACCACATCACACCCACAACCATACACGACTTCACCATGGATGTGATCTCCGCATCATCTAGCAATGTCATCTTCCCTACATCATCAAGCCCTTCAAAGATGAGGTATTATGTGATATTTCTCCTCTTGAAGTTTGTGATATATTATTAGTTCAACCATACTTTTGGAAGCGACTTGTTGTGTATGAGTCTAGGCCTCGCATTGTTATTGTTACTTTGGGAAATAAATTTTACAGGATACTAGAGGTAGCATTGCCTACCACCATCTCTTTGATCACTGCAAAGAAATGCATTAAGCTCATTTCCAAAACTGGGAAATTTGTTTTCCTTATGATCCGCCCTCAGAGCAAGAAGAAGACTATGGCCACGACCTCTATACAGGGCTCCTATGCATGGAAACAACAGATGGAAAAGGTCGTGGAGGAGCACAGGGACATATTCAACTCACCTACAGGGGTACGTCTGCATTGTCGAGTCAAGAAATCCATTTATTTGACCCTATGCATGTCGCTACCCAATGGACTGATCTATTGGCGCTTTGTTTTGGAGAATGACGAAATCAAGAGGCGCATTTAGGATCTATTTCATAAAGTTCACAACCCACTGAGTTCATCGCCTTATGGGAGACCGATCATGTTGGTGTAGAAGAATGATGGGACTTGTAGACTCTTTATTGACTATCGGGCATTGAACAAGATCATTGTATGGAATAAGTATTCGATCCAATGAATTGATGACCTTCTGGACCAACTCAAGGGGGCCAAATATTTTAGCAAGATTGGCTTGAAGTCCAGGTATCACCGGTACCAATCGAACCCTCCGATGTGTGGAATACTACCTTTAAATCCAAGGAGGGTCTTTATTAATGGTTGGTCATGCATTTTGGGTTGATGAATGCCCCCGCAACCTTCATGAGGCTGATGGACGACATCTTGTGACCATTCACCAAATCATTCTTGGTGGTGTATTTGGATGACATCCTTATCTTCAACCATATTTGGGAAGAGCACCTCCACCACATTCAACAGGTCCTCCAAGCACTGTGGCAACAAAAGTTGTGTGCCAATTTGGAGAAATGCACTTTTAGAATGACCTGGGTTCAATATCTAGGACACATCTTTTATGAGAAAGGGGTGCATCTGGACCCAACCAAGATCCAATTCATTCAAGATTAGCGAACCCCAACCACTCTAACAGAGCTCTGCAGCTTTCTGGGTCTTACCAATTTCAACAGGAGGTTCGTGTTGGGCTTCTCTCATATCACTTAGCCTTTGAGTCAAGTCACCAAGGGAGGAGCGAAAGCCAAATTATTTTGGTCTGAATATCAATAGAAGGTGATCGTGGAGTTAAAGCATCACCTCTTCTCTGTACTTGTGCTCACATTATCAGACTTGCATCAACCATTTAAGATCGAGATAGATGTCTCTACCTATCCTATTGGGGCAGTTCTTACTCAATAGGGGCATCCAGTGGCATATCACAATTAGACACTTTCAGACACAGTTCAGAAGTATCCCACCTATGAAAAAGAGTTATATTCCATTATGTAGGCTTGCCGGAAAAGGAAGGATTACATTTTGGGGAAGGAAACAATTATTCACACAAATCACCAACCCTTGTAGTTGATACAGACACAAGGGAATTTTCAGAATGATCACCATCAGAAATGGTCCACATACCTGCAAAATTTTCATTTGAACATAAAGTACAAGAAATACAACACCAATAATGTTGTAGAATGTCTCAACCAACCGCCAGTCATGGCGCTAACCACTGGACTCGATTCTTGTGGGCACGATACTTCGAGTTGGCCGCATCTCTACAAAAGAAATTTTGGAATCGACAACACATACAAAATTCTACTGGAAGGTAAGAAAGTTCCATATTTTCACCTCTAGGATGCACTGTTATGCCACCTGGGACACCTCTGTGTTCCTTCAAGCGAGTGTGCCAATATGATTTGGGAATCGCACTACAGTCGGGTTGCTGGACATTTTGGGGTCGCGAAAACTGTGACAGTATTGCATAAGTATTTCTATTGGACGAACCTTCAAGAAATTGAAGTACTAGAAATTATAAAATCTTGTCATCATGAGCCATGTGGAGATCATTTTTCTGACAAAAGAAATTCTTACAAAATCCTTCTTTTGGGATATTATTGGCCATTTATTTTCAAATATGCCAAGGAATATGTCAAAAGATGTGATAGTTTTCGACGAATGGGAAAACTAGTACCATTAGATGAAATTCCTCTACAACCATAGGTCCTTGTGGAGCCTTTTGAAAAATGGGCTTTAGATTTTTTTAAACCTATAAATTCTCCATCTAAACAGAAAATGTACATACTTGTTTGCAGAAATTATGTCACAAAATGGGTAGAATCTAAAACTATTTTATTTTCAACTAAAAATTTTGTATTTATATTTATTTTTAAGGATATCTTTACTCTTTTTGGTGTTCCAAGAGAAATTGTAAGAAATCAAGGTACCCATTTCACATCAAATTTGGTGCAAAAGATCATGGAGAATTATAAAACCAACCACCAGAAGTCTACTCCATATCATCCAGAAGCCAATGGAAAAGTGCAATCTTCCATCAAATTTCTTGAAGAAAATCTTACCAAAATTGTGCATTTGCATAGAAAGGGTTAGGCAAAAAAGCTTCCAGAAGCACTATGGGAATATCAAACCAGATGGAGAAAAACAACTAGACATACTACTTATGAACTTGTCTATGGGAAGCAAGTTTTGTTTCCAATTGTTAAAAAGGAATTACAAAAACTTCTGAATGTGAAATTAATTTATCCAATATTAAATAGTCAATGGGTGTCACCTTTAGTGATTGTTCTAAAGAAAAGTGGAAAATGGAGAGTGTGTATTGATTACAGAGAATTAAACAAAGCCACTTTGAAAGATAATTTTCCACTACCCTCTTGATCCAAGTGGATATTGGTGGCCACCCACCTATTCAACCTAGACCTCTAGTCAGTTCCATTGTTTATAACAACATTTACTATTTTTAGTAGTTTTTCAGGTCCTCAGCTTCCAGAGCAGTTTTGCACCCTAAACGACGATTTTTTGAGGTTCACAACAGACCCGTAGTCGTAGTCATGGGCATGTGTAAAATATTGTATTACTCGGAGAGATATTTCTGATGATATATCATACATGCCAAACAAAGTTAATATGACCAAGTTACGACCTCGGGAATTTGGTTGCCCAACTAACCCCAATGGGGCCCACAAACTCTTGGGGTTTCATCTCCTGCGATTAGTGTTTTAGTTGTTTAGGTTTTTCCCATGATGTTCAATAATAAAAAGGCCATTAGCCTCATTGTAATGCAATTCATAAGCATGTAGCTGCCACATCTCTTCTCAGAGATAAGCTACCATCGCCTGAGCTAGTTTATTTCCATTATGTCTGTAAGCATAATTAAGTTATTTGTTATTAATGAAATGAAGTTTTATTCCTACTGCATCTCTGAATTTATGTTTATTTATGTATTTTATTTAATTCCTGCATAAGTCTGGATCAGTGGTATCAGAGCGGTCTGCTCTTTCTCGAGCTTTCTTTGCATGTCCCCAGCAAGATCAAGGTATTAGGAGTTAAGGCTTGATCTGGTTGAACCTTTGCAAGGTCAGCCTCGCAAACCCTGACGAACTCCCATCGCAGAAGAAAAAAAATATGAGGGAGCAGGAGATCCTATCAAAATATTGTTTGAGGAGGCCCTCTAGAAACAAAGGAATGTGATGATGGATAACTTTTCCCAGATCCTTCGACGGCTACCCACCGGTGATGCATCTTCATCCAATAGCCACTCTAGAGGCACCACTCCTTTTAAAGTACACATTAAATTTGACATTCCCATATTTGAGGGCCAAATAGATGCATACGCTGTAGATAGATGGTTGAATCTATTAGAAGGATATTTTTCAGTTCATGACTTTTCCAATCAGGAAAAAAATACTTTTGCACTCCCCAATTTGACCCCCGTGTCAAGAACTGGTGGGAAACCTATTGTGAGAAAAAATACGAAAATAAATCCTCCTTATTCTTGGTCACACCCACTTCAAATTATTTCTGAGATGCCATGAAGGAAAAATATAACCCCATGGGGAGCTATGAGGACAAGTACATACAGTGGACTATGTTGTGGTAGCAAAGGGATCAATTTTTGCATGGCCTAATGAATCTGTTCCATACCCCATGCACAAATTTGGGTATCAAAGATTAGGAGAAGCATTTGGTACTTAAGTACTACAATTTTATGAACAAAGACATCCAGGAGGAAATGGAGTTCTTGGATATCTTCTCGCTTGGTGAAAAATACCAGTATGGTTCCAAGATTTAACATAAATTCAAACAAAAGAAGCGATACTTTGGATCTGCGAATTAGAATCAAGAGAAAGACGCCCCCAAATCGCATAACAAAGGACAAAGCCAAGGTGGGGCACCCAAGACAACCCTTCGAAGCCACAGGCGAAGAAAAAAACCACGAAGCCAAAGAAGGACACGGGAAAGTGGTGTGAGTTCCAGAAGAGCTCCACTCACAACACAAGTGAGTGTGGGGCCAAGCATTCACTGGTTGTCTAGCTCAAAGATTCTGAATTAGATGCATGTTATGACTCTGAGTCAGAACCTGATAAGGGGAATCACAAAGGGAAGTAGATTATCGATGCAGAGCCGAGTGCCACTGTTGCCACCACAAAAATATAGGAGGAACCAGAAGATCCATAGGAGGGGGAGTGCCTCTTCCATTTCCAGATGTGGATGAAGGGTTCCCTGCTGTAGTTCATTGTTGACTCAGGAGTCAAAAGAACCTCATTTCAGCAGAGGTCGTGAAGTGGCTAGGCCTTCCGACCACATCACACCCACAACCATACATGGCTTCACCATGGACCTGATCTCTACATCATCCAGAAATGTCATCTTCCCTACATCATCAAGCCCTTCTAAGATGAGGTGTTATTTGATGTTTCTCCTCTTGAGGTTTGTGATATATTATTAGTTCAACCATACTTGTGGAAGCGACCTGTTTTGTATGAGTCTAGGCCTCGCATTGTTATTGTTACTTTGGGCAATAAATTTTACAGGATACTAGAGGCAGCACTGCCTACCACTATCTCTTTGATCACTGTAAAGCAATGCATTAAGCTCATTTCCAAAACCGGGAAATTTGTTTTCCTTATGATCCGCCCTCAGAGCAAGAAGAAGAATATGGCCATGACCTCCATACAGGGCTCCTCCGCATGGAAACAACAGATGGAAAAGGTCGTGGAGGAGCACAGGAACATCTTCACCTCATCTGTAGGGGTACGTCTGCATTGTCGGGTCAAGAACTTGATTGATTTGACCCCAGGCACGCCACTACCCAATGGACTGATCTATTGGCGCTCTGTTTTGGAGAACGACAAAATAAAGAGGTGCATTTAGGATCTATTTCATAAAGTTCGAAACCGACCGAGTTTATCGCCTTGTGGGAGACCGATCATGTTGGTGCAAAAGAATGATGGGACTTGGAGACTCTTTATTGACTATCGGGCATTGAACAATATCATTGTATGGAATAGGTATTCGATCCAATGAATTGACAACCTTCTGGACCAGCTCAAGGGGGCCAAATATTTTAGCAAGATTGGCTTGAAGTCTGAGTATCACCAGGTACCAATCGAACCCTCCGATGTGTGTAATACTACCTTTAAATCCAAGGAGGGCCTTTATTAATGGTTGGTCATGCATTTTGGGTTGATGAATGCCCCCACAAGCTTCATGAGGCTAATGGACGACAACTTGTGACCATTCACCAAATCATTCTTCGTGGTGTATTTGGATGACATCCTTATCTTCAACCATATTTGGGAAGAGCACATCCACCACATTCGACAGGTCCTCTAAGCACTGTGGCAACTCAATTTGTGTGCCAATTTGGAGAAATTCACTTTTGGAATGACCTAGGTTCAATATCTAGGACACATCATTTATGAGCAAGGGGTGCATCTGGACCCAACCAAGATCCAAGTGACCAAGTCATTCAAGATTGGCAAACCCCAACCACTCTAACAGAGCTTCGCAGCTTTCTGGGTCTTGCCAATTTCAATAGGAGGTTCGTGTTGGGGTTCTCTCATATCACTTAGCCTTTGAGTCAAGTCACCAAGGGAGGAGCGAAAGCCAAATTATTTTGGTCTGAATATCAATAGAAGGTGTTCGTGGAGTTAAAACATCACCTCTTCTCTGTACCTGTGCTCACATTATCAGACTTGCATCAACCATTTAAGATCGAGATAGATGTCTCTACCTATGCTATTGGGGCAGTTCTTACTCAATATGGGCATCCAGTGGCATATCACAGTTAGACACTTTCAGACACAGTTCGGAAGCATCCCACCTATGAAAAAGAGTTGTATTCCATTATGTAGGCTTGCCAGAAAAGGAAGGATTACATTTTGGGGAAGGAAACAGTTATCCACACAAATCACCAACCCCTGTAGTTGATACAGAAATAAGGGAATTTGCAGAATGATCGCCATCAGAAATGGTCCACATACCTGCAAAATTTTCATTTGAACATAAAGTACAAGAAATACAACACTAATAATGTTGTAAAATGCCTCAACCAATCGCAAATCATGGCGCTAACCACTGCACTCGAATCTTGTGGGCACGAGACTTCGGGTTGGCCGCATATCTACAAAAGAAATTTTGAAATTGACGACACATACAAAATTCTACTGGAAGGTAAGAAAGTTCCATATTTTCACCTCTAGGATGCACTGTTATGCCACCTGGGACACCTCTGTGTTCCTTCAAGCGAGCGTGACAAGATGATTTGGGAATCACACTACAGTTGGGTTGTTGAAAATTTTGGGGTCGCGAAAACAGTGATAGTATTGTAGAAGTATTACTATTGGCCAAACCTTCGACAAGATGTCGGGAAGTACATCACATCTTGCATTTCTTATGCCATTGCCAAACCGACCATCAAGAAGCATGGGCTATATAATCTGTTGCCTAACCATAGTCGACATTGGGAATCCATCTCCATGGATTACATGTCGGTCCTTCCTTCTACCAAGCATGGAAATGACTGTATTTTTGTGGTCATCGATAGTTTCTCTAAGATGCCCATTATTGCATCCCGCAAAATGAATATTACAATAGAAGCCATTGCTAAACTTTTCTTTGAACGAGTGTGGGTACACTATGGGATTCCACAGTCCATTATCTCAGATCGAGATAGCAGGTTCCTCAGTATATTTTGGTCAAGTATTTGGTCGATGTTGGACACCAAACTCACGAAATCCAAAAATTTCCACCCCCAAACTGATGGCCAAATAGAGGTCGTCAATAGGATGATCGTTTACATTCTGTGCATGTACAACTCAAAGCATCCAAGAAAATGGTATGAAATCCTCGCCTATGTCCAAAAAAACTATAACCGGGCTCTCTAAAGCTCAACTGGCCACAACCCCTTTCAAGTGGGTTTGGGATTCTAGCCACTATGTCCTATTGATGTGGCGACACCTTTTGCACTTTTTCAGGTAGATTCGGCTCATGTCAAGTCTGAAGCTGACAAGGCGAACAAATGCATTGAGCACATTTAGCAGATCCACCAATTCCATGACATATTGGATAGAGCCAATGCTAAGTGCAAGCAACGACATGATCAACATCAGGTGCTAGAAAAGTTCTAGGTGGGTGACAATGTTTGGCTACATTTGCAGAAGGAGTGTCTCGTTGAACCCCACCGCAAGATTCACCTGCTTTGATATGGGCCATACACCATCATGAAGGTTGTAGGGGAAAATGCCTTCAAGCTCAGTATGCCATCATTCCTTGGTATGCACCCAGTGTTCAATGTTGACCACCTTCATCCCTACTTTCCACCATTAATGGACACATCTGACATTGAAGAACAACTCACACCAATGAAGTTAAACCAAAAATTCTTAGAACAAGAAAAAACTAATCAGATCATGGAAACATAGATAAATAACATCCACCAGTAGAGGATCCAACTATATCAAGTTGTCAAAGTAGACCAACTCCTTCACAAGGAAAGTGGTTAACCAGGGACTAAGTTCAACAAAAATTTCCTCACCTCATGGAGGCTGTGCACATAATGGTGACCATTTATTCCTAAGAGGGTAGGAATGATCCAGGTCGATATTGGTGGCCACCCACCTATTCCACGTAGACCTACAGTCAGTTTCATCAATTTCCTTGTTTATAGCAACATTTACTATTTTTAGAAAGTTTTTCGAGCCCTGAACTTCCGGTGCAGTTTTGACCCCCTAAACAACATTTTTTGAGGTCCATAGGAAGCCTATAGCCATAGGATAGGGCCTACGGAAAATCCTGTAGTACTTGGAGAGATATTTCTGATGATATATTGTATGTGCCAAACAGAGATAAGATGACCAAGTTACGACCCTAGGAAGTTGGTTGCCCAATTAACCCCAACGGGGTCCACAAAATCTTGGCGTTTCATCTCCTGGGGTTAGGGTTTTGGTTGTTTGGGGTTTTCCAATGTCGTTCAATAATATAAACGCCCTTGAGCCTCATTTTAACATAGTTCAGAGGCAAGTAGCCACCACATATCTTCTCACAGATAAGCTACCATCGTCCGAGCTAGTTTATTTTCATTTTGCGTGTTAGCATATTTCAATTATTTGTTATTAATCAAATGAAGTTTTATTCCTGCTGCATCTCTGGGTTTATGTTTATTTTTTTTATTTTATCGCGTTCTTGCATAAGTTCGGATCAAATTTATAGATAAAGTATTAGATACCTTTGTAGGAAAGAAGTATTTTTAATTTCTAGATGGTTTTGGTGGGTATAATAAAATCCAACTAGTGCCAGAAGATCAAGAAAAAACTACTTTTTTAGTTCCTTGGG
The DNA here is from genome assembly GCA_034641835.2 of Pinus albicaulis. Lineage (NCBI taxonomy): Eukaryota > Viridiplantae > Streptophyta > Pinopsida > Pinales > Pinaceae > Pinus > Pinus albicaulis. Next base: position 1,592,255,323 of record CM076579.1, on the reverse strand, counting down.
GAACATATGCCTATAGAATAATTCCCTTTGGATTATGTAATGCACCTGCCACATTTCAGAGAGCAATTTTAGGTATCTTTTCTTATCTAATTCATTATTGTGTGGAAGTATAAGTGAATGACTTTACTATGTATGGAGATACTTTTGAGAAAGCTATGGAAAATTTAGAAAAAGTTATTATTAGATGTAAAGAGGCAAACCTTTCATTAATCCATGAGAAATGTTTTATGATGTCCAATGAAGGGATTTTCTTAAGCCACCATATTTTAAGTGATGGAATTAAGGTGGATACATTTAAAGTAGAAGTTATTTCTAAAATTTCAATTCCTGTTTGTCAAAGAGATGTTAGAAGTTTCTTCGATTTATTGGATATTATAGGCAATTCATAGAAAATTTGACAAAAATAGCCTCTCCACTTTTCAAACTTCTTATAAAATATTGTGAATTTGTATGGAACTCTGATTGTAAAAAAAACATTCAAAACATTAAAACAAAGAATTATTGAAGCACCAATTCTAAGAAGACCTAATTTGTCTCTACCTTTCCATATTTCTACTAATGCTTCTGATAGCACTTTAAGAGTTTTATTGGGACACAAATATTTAACTCCTTATTCTATCTATTATACAAGTAAAATTTTAACTTTAACAGAGTTAGATTATACTATCACTGAAAAGGAGTTTTTAGTTGTTGTACATGCAATTAAAAAATTTCGTCATTACATCACTGGTTATGGAAATTTTATTCATACGGATCATTTTTCCATTAGATATTTAATGAAAAAACCATTTACTAATGGAATAATTACAAGATGTTTTTTTATTACAAGAATTCAACATTTCTATTCTTGATAGAATAGGAAAAGAAAATACAGTTGTTGATTTCCTTTTGAGAATAAAAAATAGTAATGATGATGTTCCCGTAAAAGATAATTTTACCTTGGTTTGCACATATTTCCAATCATTTAACTATAGGAAAGTTACCACCACACTTATCAACCGGAGAAAATAAAAAAGTTACCAAAACCAATGCACATTATTCTTGGATAGATGAAGAATTATACAAAATTGGACTTGATTTGATCATTCAGAGATTTGTTCGAGAAATTGAAGTACTAGAAATTCTAAAATCTTGTCATCATGAGCCATGTGGAGAACATTTTTTCGACAAAATAAATTCTCACAAAATCCTTCTTTTGGGATATTATTGGCCATCTTTTTTCAAATATGCCAAGGAATATGTCAAAACATGTGATAGTTTTTGACGAATGGGAAAACTAGTACCATTAGATGAAATTCCTCTACAACCACAAGTCCTTGTGGAGCCTTTTGAAAAATGGGCTTTAGATTTTTTTAAACCTATAAATTCTCCATCTAAACAGAAAATGTACATACTTTTTTGCAGAAATTATGTCACAAAATTGGTAGAATCTAAAACTCTTTTATTTTCAACTGAAAATGTTGTATTTACATTTATTTTTTATGATATCTTTACTCTTTTTGGTGTTCCAAGAGAAATTGTAACAAATCAAGGTACCCATTTCACATCAAATTTGGTAAAAAGATGATGGATAATTATAAAACCAATCACCGGAAGTCTACTCCATATCATCCACAAGCCAATGGAAAAGTGCAATCTTCCAACAAAGTTCTTGAAGCAAATCTTACCAAAATTGTGCATTTGCATAGAAAGGGTTAGGCAGAAAAGCTTCCAGAAGCACTATGGGTGTATCAAACCACATGGAGAAAAACAACTAGACATACTACTTATGAACTTGTCTATGGGAAGCAAGTTTTGTTTCCAATTGAGTTCCAAGTGGAGACCTACAAAATAACTACTAAATTGGGCCTTGAGCTATTATAATCTCAAAAGAAAAGACTTGCATGATTTAATGAGCTAGAGGAAATCTAACAAGATCTTAGTCAGAGGACTAGCATAGTCCAACAACAAAGATAAAAATGGCATGACAAGTTTATCAAAGCCAAGAAGTTCAAACAAGGTGATTGGGCTCTACTTTTCTATTCCAAATTCAAAGATTTTCAAAGGAAAATTCAAGCTCATTGGTTTGGTCCTTATGAGATTGATACTATTTTTTATAATGGAGCAGTCAAAATCAAGACTATTGATTCAGATGAAAAAACTGCTTTCCTTGTTAATGTTCATAGATTAATATTATATCATAAACCACTAAAAATGGAATAAATTGTTAAATACTTGCAAGAGAATTTTGAATTTAAGTTGGTCGAGAAAGGAGATTCTTCTCCTCACTCTCCAACTTCATTGTAGTTTCTTTTCAATAATAATAATAATAATAATAATATATATATATATATATATATATATATATATATACATGAAAACCAACTATGTTGGCATGCTTATACATAAAATATTAACTGAAAGCTAATATCTCTTGGTAGATTAGATTTTCAAAAATCCACTCTTTCTTATAACTATTTTTTCAATCCTTTTTTTTCTTCTAATAATTTTTTAGGCGCCCAGCGATATTCATAAGGATCAATATTTTTATTGACAATCAAAAGAAGCAGCAATAAAAAAAAAAGGTTGTCTTTTGATCTGACACAGAAAATTTGAAAGATGAAAAGAAAAAAACATAATTCCTATCATTCTGCAAGCAAATTCAAACTCTACGACAAAAAGAAATCAAGGGAATCACAAAAAAAAGGTATGTAAGAATGTTAAACTTGTGTTTCATATAGGATCTTAGGATTTACTTTATGGATGATTGTATTAAAAATTTGAGGACCTTATACATTTGCTATTATATTAATAATCATTATACCGTATCTCCTCATCATTACATTGCTAGTCACATCAAGTTTGATCAGAATTAAACACGACACAGGTCCTTTGAAATCAGATCTGGGAAATTGTGAAGGTACAATCCGTACACAATATAACTTATCCCATCAATGCGTTAGCTTGCCATCATTTAACCCTATTTCATATCCATTCCTCTCATTTCCAATTCGCATTTCATTCATTCCCTCTTTCAAAGCTTCCATTATCCCAGTCGAAAGAAAACAATCAAGGTCGATACTTCTTCTCACCATGGGAGCGCTTGTTCGTTCTCAACCAAATGGAGTAAAATTTCTCTAGGTTTATCCAAGGGTTAAAGACCAATTGCAATAAGTGGGATGGCTTCATTTTTTCAAGAAATTCAATGGGTTTGAAACAAAAGTTACCATATCCTTCACTCCAACATTTGATGAAGTAGAAGCATAGGTAGGAGATATTAATATCATCCTCATAGAATCTATTGTAGGAGAAGCAACAAGACTTCCTCGAAATGGGGAAAGTTGGTCCAAAAATAGGAAGATAAAAGAGAAACATTGGGTTCATTTCCTCAAAGAAACATGTATGGATATATCTATCTTCATTAAGGGTATTCCAATTATCGCATTAAATGGAAAATGGAGAAATATCTTGCTAGTTATTAAAAAAATTTGTAACATGTGAAGGTAGATTTGGGACAATGTTTTTCTACCATGCGAGGCTTATGATGCATTTTGTTGATGTGAATGAGATTAGTTTTCCTTATTCCTAATTCAAAGTTTAAATAAAATGGAATTTAGCATACAGAGAGAGTCTAGGTCCATTGATAACTCTCTTTACCATCATGGACTCATCAATATTCTTGTTGAAGAAAATTTGGAAGATAGAGGAGATATTTGGAAATATTTATTAGTGAGAAACAATTTTGTAGAAGCCCCAGAGTAAGAAAAAAATAGTAGGGTTAAAAGAAGTCGAATAAATCGAAACCCTTAACCTAGAAAAGAGAGAATTAAAGAAGAATCTCGACAACAGAATGTGACCGAAACACTCGAGGATCCATTTGAATATGATACCCCACTATCCCAGTATCTTGAGAAATTTAAACAGAAAAATTACAAACAAGAGCTTAGTAGAAATAAAGCTAGCTCGAGCCAAGAATTACACGATGGAGAGAAGAAAAAAGAGGATCGTAAAACAAAAAGGAAAGAATTTATAATCTTATAAGTAAAATTGAGAATAAGAAAAATAATTTCAAAAATATCATGCACACATTCACCAGAAATGATCGATCTTGAAGAAGAAGGGTATAATCCACCACTTGACACAGTCAGTCTAACAAGAAAAAATCTAGAAATTGATCGAGTCCAACAAGATATTTATGACCATGTAGAATACCTAGAGCAAAGGGCACACCAAAATTAAAAATTTTATCAATATAAAATGGGTGAAACTTTAGCAACAAAACAAAATGCAGAACAAAAACACATAATTGTGGAAAATATAAAGAAAGACATATATGAGATGGAGTTTCTTAAAAAAAAATTAATTCAGGAAAGGGAAGCAACAAAAATTCAGAATGAGATACTCATAACCCAAAATGATAATATACTTCTACACCTCTATCATTGGTATAAGAAGAATAAGAAACTTAAGGTTCGAAACAAGTTTCTTAAAAACAGGATCAGAGGATTACAAGGAAGAATCATCATGAAGAAGCCAATGACCACTTTCAACATTAAGAAGAAGAAATGAAGCACTAGTATGGATGTGCTTGCACAAACTTTAGAGATCAGACACTAAAGGAGAAAAGAAGAAATAGTTTTTATTTTTTTGCATGGGGACATGCAAAAGCTTTGGTGTGGGGGAATGTTGAAGTCTGGAATTGTTTCTTTTTTACTATCCTTTTTGCCATCTCACTTCCCCTTTTTGTAACCATTTTATAGAAATATCTACATGTTCAAGGTCAAGTTCAACTCTTAAAAAAGTATTCATAATCCATAATTATAATTTATGTTTCTTAATGAATTATAACAAAAACATTATTACAGTGACAAAATCATGAACATTCTGCAACTAATATTTGTTTACACAACAATATCCATTGTTAGACAGGTTGCAACGCTGCAATAAAAGGATGAATACTACCAATAGGTGACAAATTTCTACCATATGGATAACCACCTACTATAATAACTTGGCAGGCTATGAGGATTGAGAAATCTAGAAGTTAAATTCAGAGTCAAACTCTGAAAACGACATGTAGAGATCAAGTAAAGGTAGCAGAGGACTAGAACAACATCAAGCGAGAGAGAATGAAGACCTGATCAATTGTTAGATTTTGGATGGAGATGAATCTACTATGACTTTCTCTTTCAGTAGCAATTCATAAAGAGACTGAGTTTCAAATTGAATATATCTAGTAGATGTGAAGATATCTCATGTTGTGTCGGATTAAAACTCTTAAAATCGTTCTATGAAATTTGTATAACTGCTATGAGTCGAGACCCGAGACATAATTTTTTCAAATGTTAAGTTTATAATTGTTTTATTGTGAAGACCGATGATACTTTGTTCCAACTTAATATAAGTTACTTTGTTCTCAATGCGTGCATGAGATTTTGTGATTGATAGCTGACTTGGACTCACGGGAGGGCCCCTTGTCAAGATGTGATGTTTTGTTCATAGTTTTGTTTTGTATTACTTTTTTTTAGCATTATAGTTTCTTTTGAGAATTTTTTTTCATCATAGTTACAATTTTTATCATTTTCATGTTTTATTGTCTAAAAGTACTCATACACAGAAAAATATTAAATTTTTTTTTATTATTGAATGCATCTTCTTTCCAACACTTAATTGCTTCATAGCTTAATTTGGTTTCTTAATTCATGATGAAATACTCTTTATAGGTTAAATACACACATAAGTAATCAATCTCAAGTTATAGGTTTTTTTTTCTTTTTCTGCAGTAGGAATTATATCCTTTTTAGTGGCAATTCTATTTCATGCAATTAACATAGAATTTCGTTACTACAATTTAATATAAATATTTCTTTCTGCAATTTAGTGTAGAATGTTTTCAATTATGCAAAATAGAACTAGATTGTTTCTTTCTTGAAATTTGGTTTCTAAGCATTTTCCTTTTGTACAATTAGAAGAAAGTTCGAATTCTGCACCTGGGATAGATTTTCAAATTTTGTAAAGTATTGAATTTTAATTCAGTTAATTAGGATTTATTATAACTTTAGATTGAAAGAACATGTGCGTAATTATTCTTCAAATTGTATTTATCCATACTTAAGATTAGTTTCATTTCTAGATTCAAACAATTCATATAAATAATCTTAGCATAGATAGTGCACATGCATTTCATAAGTACACAAATCCTAGTTGACAATTAATGAAGTAAATTAAGAACAATTTATTTACCCAAGAGGGACCTGAGAAGATAGAGTTTGAGCAAAAGGAGGAAGAATCAGACTCTACATCAGAACAAGAATCAAAAGAGGAAGAGCCACAAACTCCAAATTTGAGAATATCAGTTCGAGAAATAATGCAACTAGAAAGGTAGAGTCCATATTCTTTCGGTTCAAATTTAGATATATTTATTACTGATGATGATCCTAGAACTATCAGGGAGGTAGTAGATTCATAGGATGGAAACTCTGGAAGGAGGCCATGGTTGATGAAATGGAATATTTGGACAAAAATGAGGCTTGGGATCTGCTGCAGCTGTCAGCTAGAAGGAAACCCATTGGATGAAAATGGATGTTTAAGAAGAAGATGAATGCAAAAGGCAAGGTGGGTAAATACAAAGCTTGGTTGGTAGAAAAAGGTTATTCCCAGGTGTCGGGAATTAATTTTGGTGATATTTTTTCTCTTGTTTCCAAGTTAGCTTTTATTATATTACTTTTATTTTTTGCTATTGATTTTGATTTTTAGGTAGAATAGATGGATTTGAAGACAAAGTTTATTCACGTGGATCTGAAAGAAGAGATCTATATGAAGCAACCTGAAGGCTTTTCATTGAAGGGTAAGAAATAACTAGTATGTAGGTTAAAAAATTCTATATATGGCTTAAAGAAGTCACCAAGCATGTGGTATCAAAAATTTGATACATATATACGAGGAATTGGATTCATGAGAAGCAAAGTAGATCACTGTGTGTATTTTAAATTAATTGGTGACCGTGTTATTTATTTGGTATTATATGTGGATGATATTTTTTTGATTGGAAACAAAAAAGGAATTATCTAGGATTTGAACACCAAATTGTCCTCCAAATTCAAAATGAAGGATATTGGTGCTGCAAACTATATTTTGGGCATGGAAATTAAACGAGATCATGTAAAGAGGAAGCTCTAGTTAAACCAGAGGAAGTATGTCAAGACAATACTGCAGAGGTTTAATACGCAGTATAGTAAACCGGGGAATGTTCCTATTCCTGTAGGTGTAAATTTCTTTGTTGAACAATGTCCCAAGACACAAGAAGAGGAAGAGTACATGTTCTGTGTTCCATATGCAAGTGAAGTTGGTAGCTTGATGTATGCAATGATATATACTATACCAGAAATTTCACATGTAGTGGAAGTTTTGAGTAGGTTTATGTCAAAACTAGAGAAGGAGTCGCTTGGACAACAGTGCAACGGGTTTTCAGGTATTTGCTTGGCACTAGTGATTATGGTTTGTGCTGCCAAGGAAGACTACGATTGTAATTTTTTTTGGACATTTGTGGCTTTGTTGATGCATATTGGATTAGAGATATAGATTAGAGAATATATACAAGTGGATATATGTTTAACTTATTCAGAGGAGTAGTCAGTAAGATGAGTAAGAGGCAGTTTGTAGTGGTTCTTTCAGCTGCAGAGGTTGAATACATGGCAGAAACTCATGCAAGAAAGGAAACATTTTGGTTGCAGAGATTGTGTTCAAGTATGGGGTTGGTACAACGAGCTATAAGGATAGACTATGATAGCCAAAGTGAAATTTTCTTGGAAAAAAATGCTGCTTATCATTCAAAGACAAAGCACATTGATGTTCAGTATCACTTTGTGAGGCATAAGGTTAAGGACAAAAATGTGTTGTTGGTAAAGGTAGTCACTTTGAATAATGTTGCAGATGCATTGATAAAGTTTGTGAGCACTGAGAAATTTTATTGGTGTAGAGAAACAATGGGTGTTGCATAGCTAGATCAATGACTAATCTCTCCTGTGAGCCCCTGAGTGGAAAAAAAAACAAGTGGGAGAACATTGGGTGTGTGTAATATTATTTCCATGAATAGTCACACACGTGCGGGGTCATAGGGGTGTGATAGGCGCCCCTATTTGTTGCATCGATCGCAGAAGGAAGGTCACAGGGGGGGCATAGCCCTCCCTATTGGGGGGTTTATAGGGGGGCAGTAGCACCTCGAGAATTTCTTTTTGGGCCCTATAATAGGTGGGTGGACCTACCTATGGTTTTGTGCATGGGTTTTGCACATGGTTTTGGGCATGCTGGTTTTCTACCTATGGTATTTTGTAGATCCGGTCAAGGGAAATACGATTATGTTCTAATCCATGGTTAATGGATTGGGGTTTATCAATGCTTCGACATGTATATATTTGTATTGTAACATTGAAAGGAATATAATTAAAAATCAATATAGTAGTCTTGGTTTTGGGATCCATGGGAAAATATTTGTGTATATTTGTTCTATTTTTAATGTTTTCGCCATTGTTTATTTTCTGTTTTTATAATTCGTCTACAGGTAATTTTTGTATAGGGTTAAAACCTACAATTTCTACATGATTCATTGATCTAATCTAGGTATATTTGGGAGAAATGTGTTATTTTCATATATAGATTAAGTTCCTTTGTTTTAAGCTCATTCATCTTAGACCCCTTAACTAGGAATCTATTATTTTCACAAAAATCATTAGTGAAAGTAAATACCTTGAAAATCCTTTTAAAACCCATTAAGGTTCGCATTTAAGCTTGATACCCTATATCTTTAATAGAATCTTGATCCCTCATAGAAATTTATAGTTATTGGTTTACAATGAATTCTTAATATATGACTTTGTCTATCCAAATTAAAATTCATAAATGATATGGAATACTCAGATTGTCGGATTTCTAGCTCTTGCAAGCTTCATTTTTGTATATTATGATTTTTTTTTAGCAGATCTATTTCGTCAAATAAAAATCTATAGATATAAAATGACAACATTAAAAATCTACAGATCTAAAATGACAACGTTAAAAATATACATATCTAAAATGAAAATATTATGCTTTCAAGTAAATCTAATTAGATCTAAGTAATTCTAAAATAACAACAATAAATCTAATTATATATGCAGTAATAATTTAAAATGTTTTTCTGAGAGATAACCAGGGATTGAACCTTTGAACCTCACTCTGAAATTATGTGTGACATCCCAAAAATTAAGCAACAACAAAATACAACAACCAAGCTCTTAACATATTCAATAAAACTTAAAAAGTATCATGTACCTAAGGAGCGAAGATTTTTATTGACATTTATAGTGATGTGACGTTGTTTGAATTCTGTTGATCTGGACTGATACCTGTTGGGATATATTAATCATGGTTAAATGACTAAAATAGTACACATAAATCACCAATCCAGGGACATCTTTATTTCAATGACAATCGCACTGTCTGTGACGATACATCAAACCAGAAGAAAATCCAAATAAAGGAAATCGTTGCTGAAGTAAATGCTGGAAAGAAATCACTCATGCAAAAATAAAATTCTTTACAAGACTATGATCAAACCTCAATTAATCTGTCTTAGCATGCCACACAATAGCTACCGAGCTGGTATCTCTAATCTTACATGTGTAACAACATATAAAATATTGGAATTGAAGCATTTCTATTCACAACTAATAACAACAGCAACAACACTTCCACTGATACATAAAGAAAATAGAAATATATATATATACAACTATGTTAATCACTACAATCCCTGCTAAAGAGGAGGATACTTCCTCCCTAACAGGGCGCGGGAAGAGAAAGAACTGAACATAAACTAAATCAGATGATGCACATAACAACAACAACATGATAACTTGTATTAATATGATCAAAATTATAGAGCCAAAGTAATGTTGTTCTTCGCTAACCTTTCAACCTCAAGGGTCGAGAACTATATAGTGGTTACATCTCAGAAAAATGAGGGATGGATCAATCATGAGAATCTTATGATTCTCATGTTGATCAAAATAGAATACATATAGTTACAACCACTTTCTTAATAAAAATATACAACAAGTTTACTAGAAGTTGCTCCAAAAATATATTCAATAAGGTCTTCATTGTCAACTCGTCTCTTGTTTGGGTGCCTTAATGTGCAATGACATGTTTCTAGGATTGAATTCAATGCAAGGCATATTTGAAACTCTAACTCTGTCTTTCGGTGTCTTATTAGAAATTATTTCAGTTTTCATTTTGTGTTTTCAAGTTAGATATTGCTTTCAAGTTTTTACATTTATAATTTTATTGCAATGTGGCAGACTGATCAGAGCAGTGCAGGAACAACCCCGAGACGGGATGATCGCGGAAAGAGGCCAGCGGAAGAACATGTAAAGTGCTAGCATTGCTCTATCTTCGGGTATTTTAGTTATTTACATAATTGAAATAATATTAATTTTGTTCAAATATGCAGACACCTAGCCATGGTACACCTGATGATTCCCTCTTTGAGGAAGAGCTTTCTTCATCCCTATCTCCAGTGTTCTTGTTGCGAAAAAAGGCACGAGATGCAAGGTCGAAATTTAATACTTTGATAGACGTGCCTCAAACACCTGAAACAGAAGAGAAGATAAAACAACTTATGAGCCAGCTAGAAAGATATCAGGTAATAATAAAAATTCAAAAGGATATTTTTTTTGTTCTGCATGAGATGAATTGTGATAGTTTAATTTTTAATTTTTACATTGACTAAACTAACAAAAAGTTCTTTTGTATGTAGCGTTTTTTGGCATTTGCTGAACCCGGTGTTGGTGGTAGTGGGACACAAGGGCAAGAGATTGCCCAACAACCCTCTCGTACACCTTCTACTCCTTTAGGTGCTAGCCAAGAAACACACCCTGCCCAAGCAGACACCCAGCCAACCGCTGAACGTGTTGGCAATGATGAGGCCGATATGGCCAACTACATTATTGCGTTTCCTGGAGCTACACGTGTCAGCTCCACAGGGACCATTAATGGCACGTTGTTGGTGAACGATGAGGGTGTCCCTATAAAGCATGTACAACTCCTAGGTAAATTTTAATATTTTAAATATTTCATGTACTTTATCTAAAACATATTTATCATGATTTTTATTTTTAAATTAATGATAATATCTTCTTCTTTTTTTGGTTTTATTCTGTGTAGGAAACAATGAGTTCTATAGGATTCTGGAGAGCCATGCGTTGGTAATTTTTGGCCCAACCATACGTATAGGGTGGAATTCCCAGAATTCCAACCTGAAAAAAGAACTTCTAGATTATCTAGAAGCCCTTTTTGGGGTCGGCACATTTGACAGAACAACGGTGGCTCGGGTAGCCAACAAATATTTGAAATATACCAGGGACACCTATAGGACGCAATTGCAATTTAACCCTATATATGAACGTCCTCTCACAGTTCCAGAGAGTGAGTGGAGAGCACTCATCCATGATGGAAAAGAGAAAAGGGCTAATAAATAAGGAAAAATGCCAACTGGACCCGCAAGGTAAATTACAACTTTAATTCAATAGCTTTAATTTTCTCTATGTCTAAAATAAAAGTGTGCTACGTCATATCTGACTTTAATCTTTTGATGCTAGGTTGCCTGACACCTCAAAGGCAACCAAAGCTAGGATTGAAAAAAGGGCCATCACAAGCTAGGCCAGGGCGGCTACTTGAAATTAGCCGCAAGAATTGTAATTAAGTAGCTAAACATCTTATAATTAATTGTATCGCCTTCCAACGTTTTTGTAATCCTATCAAATATGATTAAAAATACACAATCATATGTAATGTAGGGTGATGACTTCAGAACATAAACTACAGAGGAAGATAAAAATATTGCTTTCCATTTCGGCTATCAAGCCGTAGTTGAACGTCGCAGAAGCTTGGGGCAGGTCCCAAGATCCAGAATGCCTGATAAGGTAAAACATTAACCTTTCAATATGTTTGTTTTCGTCCATAAATTTAATGTCTAACAACTTTGTTTAAATCAGGGGAGTAGCACTACCGACGAGGCAAATAACCCAGTTTTAGAGCCAGATGTAGATGATCCTCATGTGCAACCTGATCATTGTAGTGGGGACCAGGCCGACAATGCTACTATCAGTGAGGGCTGTGACGGTAATTAATTTCCACTTATAATTTTTTCTAATTATACCTTGATGGTTGTCCTTATAACGTTTTTTGTTTAAATGACAGAGAATGTTTCCCTTCAGGATCTTCCCACCAGAGAGGAAGACAGGGCAACAGTCCCAATGGCGACAACTAGTGCACCAGGTAAATAATCTCATTGCAATTTTTTTAATTAATATTACCGAACTAGTTCAATGATATTTAAAAACTGACAATTAAAATTTAATATTATCTGTTTTTGTAGGCGATGCCCCGTCACTGGATGAGCCCAAACATCGTGAATACGCAACTAGGTCAGCAGTGCGGGTTGAAAGGCACGAAACAGGAGCAGAGCACGATGATATTGATGATGTAATTAGGAGCTTTAAAAATAGGAAGAAGAAAAAGAAAATTTGATAATGTAAAATATTATATTATTATAAGACAAACATTACCATACTTGGAACGTTTTTTGCGTTATATAAAAAACTCATTTATCATACTATTTTTATGTCAAGCATTAATTGCAATGTTTCCTTGCGTACTTTTTGTTGAATTGTTTTTTAATTAGTTATTGAATATTTTTTTTTTTATGCTCATGAAAGTAAAAAATGAAATATAGATTGGGTATTGGGGAATTGAGAGTGATGTGAGGGGGGGGAGGGGCCATAAGAGCTTCCACCTTCACGTGGTTGGCCCTGTTTAGTAGAGAATAATTTATTGGATCGATTTAATCTTGGAGAAAACCTCCCTTGATCCAGCGTAGCAACAAAAAAGTCACTGTTGACTTAGTTGCTACTCTTTCAGATCGTGGGAGGCTTGTTCCAAGTTCATGCGACTCCAATAAATTGTTCTTGAAATGAAGAGGAGCTTATTCAGATATGTTTTGACATTTTCAACATATGTTCTAACATTATCATAAGAATGCATCTTAGAGTAAAAATACTACATCAATTACTTGTATTTATTGTATAGATAATGATGGATTTTGATTGACTTGGCAGTGCAGGTACAAATCCTCTTGCATCATGAGCAATACAACTTGTCAACCAAGGTCATGTCCAGGATATTTTTTCTTGTGCGCTTGACCGGGTTCATAATGTCACATTTTGTAAGTTCCTTTACAGTTCATAATTCAATATTAAGCTTGTTCATGATTATTATCTAGGTTTTTGTATGTGTTTTTTCATCTATTTGATTGTAAGCAACTCTGCATGTTTCCTGTTGTTCACTATGATTTCTCCCATTACCACTCCCGGGATGAATCCGAATTTATTGTTACATAGGTTACTTTATTGTTACTATGATTTCTCCATTTACGATTTCATAGGTTACATCATGTAAAGTTGTCAATCTCAGGTTGGTGATGAGCTTTAGTTCTCCAAATTTGGGGCTTTTCTGATATTTTCTCCCTCATGTCCTACATCACCTCGTTGTTTGAGCATGCCAATTGTCTACCACTTGTACCAATTGGCACATGTCAATCTCTGAGTGGTGCCACATTTCACCTATTTTCAGTGAGAGTTTAGGGTTTCTCTAACATAGCTTCAGAAATCCGATTCAGTGCCTCCTTGAATATTGTCACATAATACTTATGGTTTGGATTGATGAGCATGTTCTGAATGGTTGGTTGATTCATAAGAACCACCCATATAGTCATCTTGAGATATTTCAGAAGGTTTCTCGGGTTTCCTTTTCCACCGTTTCTAGTGGGTGGGATGGTGTGGGGTGATCCATCAATACTGGTGCTCTTGTAGTAGGGAATTTGTTTTTGGGGATATAAAGGAGCATTTGATGTAGATATTCCATTGGATGCATTCATAGATGGGCACGAGAGGTCAAGAATTTAAATTAAAAATATGCAACCTCTAGCATGGCAACCTGAAGGCCGCGAGAGACACTGGTTAAAGATTGTTTTGTGCTAGCCTTAATATAGTCGTGATTTCTTTCTATTATATTAATGAAAATATATAGTCCGGTCTCATTAAAATGAGGATTGTGGTTGTATTTCTCTTTGGTTGTTTCTCTCTTAATGCTCCAGAAGTTGCCAAAAGTTGCGATAGTTGTTTAGTTTACCTGTTACAACTTAAAAGTGGTTTTTAGCAATGGGAGTCATGTTTTCTAAGGTTCATACTAATATGAAGATCTTGTAATTCTATATTCAGCATAAGAGAAGATGGCCTCTGCTTTGGGCAGTATGACAACAATTGCCACATCTACCTCATTGGGTAACGATGGAAAGGGGAAGAAGTTGGGTGCAATGTTTGATAATTATGGCAGACAATTGTCTTCTCTTTCAGTTTTTTCACCCATTTCCTTTAATCGCTCAAGTAGAAGAGGGACTCTGAGATTACGCGACAGAGAGAAGGTAGTTAATACAAGAGCTATGGAAAAGGAGTTGTACTTCAACAAGGATGGCTCGGTGACAAAAAAATTGCAGGTCAGAGAAAAAATTATGTTTAAAGGAAGGTCACCTGCACGTGAAACTTCACTGCGGTGGATCTTTCCTTGTCCACTTATATTCGATTTTAATGTGTTATTTTAATATTTCATGGAGGGTTGCTTTGGCATATGGTCTGGCATTCAATTGCACACTTACTGAAAGCATTGTCAATTTTTATTGTAGGCGGTGTGAACAAAATTACTGATCTTGTTGGAGTCACCCTTGGGGCGAAGGGAAAAATGTTGTCTTAGAGAGCAAGCATGGTTCTCCGAAAATAGTTAATGATGGTGTGACAGTAGCTAAGGAGGTAATTTGTAGATGTGTGCTCTGGTTTTCTTTTTAACATTGTATTAGTTCCCCCTCTTAAATGTCTTAGATTTGGTAGGCATAATTTGAAAACTCAAAGGTGAAAGGAAACATATTTGTTACCCAGTGGTCTACTTAGCCTATGGACTAGCCACATTAGAGTAATGCATAAATCTTATCACAACAATAAAAGGAAAGGGTTATGGCTGAGTCAAATTTTATTGTTATTGACAGTGTAATGAAATGTATCTCAATGCTATGGTTTTGGCCTTTTATTGGTTGAATTAGAGGACCCAGTTGAAAATATTGGGGCCAAGTTGGTAAGGCAAGCTGTGGCAAAGACAAATGATTTAGCTGGGGATGGAACCACAACATTTGTTGTTCTTGCACATGTTGGAATATTGAAAAATTCCAGAACAATGAATGGAGAATAAATCTCCCTTCCTCTAACACAGAGAAAATAAAAATTTCTTTGACAAGAGACAGAGTTTCAATACTTTGAAAACAAACTTCTATACCCTTCAATAACTCAAAAAAAAACTATGACACTTCTTCCTCACTAAGAGAGATTACAAAATTATGACTGCTACAAAATGCAGTGCATAAAACCAATTCACTGTCTGTTCAAAACAAACATACTCTGTCTCTAAAACACTCTGCTGTGTTTTTCACTTTCGCACTGCTGTGCATACACACTTAAAAAGTTACACTCAGTCTTTCATTTTTTACACATTGTTGTGTAATAATAATTTTACGTACTGTCTATAAAAAAAACTACCAAGCTTTTTTGTCCTTTTTATTTTTATATGCCGTAACATATAAAACATATTATAATAAACCCTCTTTTTAAAAAATAAAATTAAAACTAAATTCTATGGCCCACCTTTCATTTCGCATATGATATATATATATAACATATGTATATATTAAACTATCAAAACATTAAAGAACCCTTTCCATCGGACTTCAAAAGTCTGAATAGATTGAATTTCAAACCAAATTCGCGTTTCAAAATGGGATGCTGATGTCTGCCTAATTTGTAATGCGAATTCTCAATCCAATGTGCCCTATAAAAAATTCGGGTCCGGTTTTCAGGTTTTTAGATTCCCTTCAATTTCGTGCGATCCAATATTAATGCTCCACATGTCCTCCTTTTGAATTTACAAAACTGTCAGGTAAATTTCTGTTTGTTTAATTTCTGGTTGGTGAATTGCGTTAATGCTGGTTGTTGTGTTTAAATAAAATCCTGTACAGAAATATGGCTGTGGCCGTCTACAAAAAAAACTTGCAGGAATTTTAAATGCTGAATTAAATTTCTGGATGGCATGCAAGCAACCTCCAAAAAAAAATGTTGCTGCTGCATCCGTCCTTCTGCTGCAGCAGTTGAAGTTAAAATTCAACAACACAGGGTTTAATAAGTGAGGGTGTAAGGTAACTTTTTGTCGATAGTACTGGATTAAGATCATCTATTCATTTTTTTAGGGTCTTATGGTGTTTGGTTTTTTAGTTTTGGGTTGGGCTTATTGAGTCTAAGATAGTTTTTGAGTGAAAAAATTGCTATCAGGTATTAAAAAATTTTGGTTCTTTTGTCAAAATTTATGAGCTTGTTAGGAAATACAAAGCTGACAATGGTTGTATCTTAAATTTGTGGAAAATAATTTGAAATGAAACCTTTTTGTTTAGGTTGTTGCAACAGGTGCAAACCCTGTTCAAATTACTAGGGGCATTGACAAGACAATAAAGGCCCTTGTTTCGAAACTCAAAATTTTGTCAAAGGAGGTAAACGCTTGCCTTTTGAGTAGGCTGGTTTTCCTTTTTGCTGATGGTTTGGTGTATCTAATTGAATTAGTTGCCTAAGGTATTTTTGGTTACAAACTCCTTTTCATTTTTCATACAGTATTGGCCTTATGGAATACATTTGATTGTGTGGTCTTGTTAGATCTACAACATTTGTAGTTGTTTAGTCTTATGGCCGAGGTGCACTTTTATTATGGAAATAGTTGATGCAATATTGTCATTTAATCCTTACTGCAGGGTAGCATGTTGAGAAGTTTCTTGTGAAACATTTTGTATTCAAAATGACACTTGATCCTATACAGCATCATGCACTTGACTTCAAAATTCATATTCAAAGTGTGCTAGACAATTCTTGCAAAATTTCAAATATTTATGTTGTTTTAAACCATTATCTTTTTCATGTATTGGATGCTGAAAATGAGAAAAAGACTTTGGTATGAAACCAAGTGGTGAATAATTTCCAGCAAAACAACCACTTCCAAGACATGATTTAGAAGTAGAACATATGTACTTATGAAGCATAGAAAGATATCCTTGATGCATTGTCAATGTTTGGCTAGGGTTATTTTTGGAGAAAATAACTCCTTATTCCTAGAATAGTGATCTTCAATACGAGTAAATGCCAGAGAAGAGAGATCATCGTGTGACGCAACAAAACTGAAATTGGACCCCCAAGGAGAGCTGGTGTGTCTACAATCGCTCTGTCAGCATTTTCCCTTGGTTTACCTCGTTCTTTTCCTCCAGCCTGAGTCTTAATTGACTTCTTCTTTCTTCGGGTTTATTTATCAAATTCGTAGAAATTCGTAGAATTTGATAAATAAATACTATCCAAAATGGTTGGAATTTAATTTATATTCCCGACTTTATATTATCTCCAAGCCTTATAACCAATGTTTAACTTTCAACACTTTGTATTTATACTCCACGTTTCTTTTTAAATAAATAACTTGTAATGAACTTTCGGCTCTATATTTCACCACCCAGCCTTACAACAATCATGCTCCAGACTTATGCTAATTATCTGCCAATTGTTTAATTAAAAAATTTCATTATACTCCAGCCCCACCTATATATATCAATAACCAATCAAACACTCGTTTCGTACCTGGCTATCCTCCGCACACCTTAGTTAACCTCCGGGCAAGTTCAACGTGCGACCACCGTCCGATGGCCCTTCTCCAAATCAACGACACTTGGCGATTTCGCTCGGCTTCCAACGTCGGGCTTTAACGTGCGATGGCGCGGGTTAAACGATGGTTTTCCGAGGGTCACTTTGCCACGTGTCGCATTCCCTATGGAATCACTCGCGAATAGGAAATACTGCCTACTCCGCAAAAGCAGTGTGATATGGGCAACCCGCTTTTGTGATTCCGCTCGTGGTTTTGGTACAGGGCTTGACCACGGGTGCAAGTCTGGTTCCGCTATCCTTTTGTTTGCTAACTCATGTCCAATCCTCAGGTTAGGTTCCGAAAGCACAACAATTTTGTCTCTTTATTAAGCGGGATTTTTATATTTGAACAGTGTTCACGACCCCGGTTCTCTACACAGACCTCGCCTTCGGGTGGGGTGAGTTCACAGGGTTATTCAACAATTTACGGGAATTCAAAGACAAAAGAATGGAATTATTAGTACCCAATCGCCTCACAGTTAAACAATTCTTCACAATTAACAGTTTGAGATAATTCAATGGAAACTAAGCTTGGAAATCATTTAACTGGAAACAATTGTTCACACACAGAGGTTTATTGCAGAAATCCCCTCTCTACTCTCCTCTTACCTCTCTACTTTTATTCATCCGAGGAATTACAATTTATATACATAACATATGGCTCTTCGGTTCCTCTGAGAGGATCGTTCTAGAAATCAAAAGGTCTAATTATAATAATTCAACTAACTGAAACTGTTCGACTCCTACAACTCTAACTAGTCTAAGTAATACAGTCAGCTGAGGTATTGACACCTAGCTGTTACAACTCAAATGTTTTCGAACCCTACTAGCCACAACATGTGGACAAAACCTCCTACATTGCTGGCTAGTGCCTAATGCCCCTGCATCATCGTGTGACATAAACCTATTAACAAAAGTGAACAGGGAAGGATTATTAATTATGGCATACTAAGTTGTGAGTGATTTTGACTATTTTTCTTTAACATGTAAAAATGTTAAATTCCAAACTTACATCATCATGGTTTGGCATCATGAGCTTGACTAATTGTCCACCATGCTCATAATTTCATTGTTGTATTCTTATCTATAAACAATGTTTCAAATAATAATAATAAAAGTTCTATAAGAAAAATCCAGACCTCCATGCTGCCGCTCCTTGTGAGACAAAGTCAAAATTGCATTACACAATCTGACACATAAGAATCTCCTATATCCCGGTGGTATGTATCCAAACTCTTATAATAGTGTCTTCAAGACTTATGTTGACATTTCTAATGAGATATTTAAACAATGAAAGATGGAGCCTTCTTCATTGTTATATATGTAACAGTCTTTTATTAATATAAAGATTGATGGTTTTGTCTTTCTGAAAATGAAATGTAAAAATAATTTATTGTGGTCAATTGAAAAGTTTTTTTTTAAAGATTTTCATTATGGAAGGGCGACATAGATATATGCCCTTCTAATTGAAATTCAGACCTGCCCTTCAAATTTGATCACTGTGTGGGACCTTAACAAACAATAAAACTATTCCGCTGCGCGTTATATAAAACATATAACAAAACCTTTGTCAAAACTTCAAACAAACCCTTTAGACATGGGTATTTCATCACGAATTGATCATTTTACCATGTAACTTCTTCTAGAGGAATATTCTTCCACTTGATTAGGTACTTCATAATGGTTATATGTCAAAGAGATACAGAATGTTTATCTATAACTTTTTGTGGTTCAAGAATCAACTTTCATTCTTCATCTAATTTTGGAAGTTCTATTTACATTAGCATATTTTTTCCCAAAACCTTTTTTAGGCAAGATACATGAAAAACCTTATGAATGCAAGAAGAAGGAAAATATAACTTCTATACCACTTGTGCAATCTTATGAATAATTATTTAGGGCCATAACAGTTTTGCAGTGTGGAAAAAGTTGGCAAAAAGTCCCGAATTTTTCTTGGAGTCAACTTTATTGGCCGACTTTTTGCTGAATTTTTCAACCCTGAAAAAGTCGCGATTTTATCCTCGAAGTCCCGACTTTTTGCCGACTTTTTTGAAAAAATCTTGAGTGAGGTAGTTTCTTAAATAATTTTTTAATTTTTTTTTGAAAAAATCAGGATTTTTTCCAAAAATGAATATTTTTGTATTTTTTAGTTTTGCCGACTTTTTCAAAAAACTCCCGACTTTATCGAGTATTTCAACTTTTGGACCCTTGCCGATTTAATCCCAACTTCGACTTTTTCCACATTGCATTTTTGAGCTAATTCTTTATTCTTCTTTTTCTTGAATGAAGATTGCTTATAATGCTATAATCTAAAAAATACCCAATTACCCTCCTCAAATTATCTTTCACTTCAATGTTGTTCCCCTTGTTGTTTTATCCTGTTGTTCCCCTTCATGTTTTATCATGTCATGTTCCATATGTGACTTTTTTTCCTATACTTTGGACTTATCTTGCAAAAATTATGAGATACTAGGAGTTGGATATCCATAAAGGGCCTTAAATGGGGAAATTTTAGTAGATGTGTGATAGGTAGTATCATATTACCATTCTTCCTTGACGAACCCACTTCATCCATTAAGATTTTTTTTCTAAAGAGTAACATTGTAGATAACCTTAAAAACATTTGTTAACTATTTTTGTTTGACCATTTGATTGTGTTTGATATGTAGAACTCATGGCAACTAGTGTTTCTCCACTCATATTAAATAATTATTTCCAAAAGTTTCTTGTTACTATTACTTTAGGAAAACCATGAAGACTATGAATTTCTTTCACGGACACTTCTGCCACTTGGCTTGTTGTTTATGTACTTTGAGCTCTGCAAAAAAAATCTACAAAATTTGTCTATGTAAATGACCACAAAAATGTCATACTTACCTTTATATTTCAGAAACCCTGTAATAAAGTCTATTGATATATCTTCTAGTCTTTGAATATGTATGTGGAATGGTTGAAGTAACCCTAGAGATTTTACTATCTCTCTTTTATTTATTATGCAAACCTGACATTCTCTTACAAAATTTTGAATATCTTTCTTCATTCCTTCCAAAAATATATTTTTTGATCCTTTGAGATGTTTTAAGGAACCCTGCATCCTACCATCAGAGAGACATGGGACTCCCTTAATATTTGTTTATTCAAATATGCTTGCGTGAATAAAAATATTCTACATTTGCACCAAAGTATATCTCTCTTTCACTCCCAATGCTCCATAGAGTTCATCCCATCCTTTATAAATTTTAGTTTTTGTTTAGTACTATTGTCATTTTTCCATTATGGCAAACTTCTTCTAGCCACCTAGGAATAGAAAATGTAATTGGATATAAATTTGAGGCCTCTTCTATTTTAGAAAGAGCATCATGTACTAAATTTTCCTTACCCTTTTTGCAGATTATCTCAAAATTAAAACTTTGCATTTTTTTCTCCTCATTTTTGTTAATCTTCCAATGAAATCCATAGATTCAAAAAATGCTTTATGCTACCATGGTATATCTTGACTTTAAAGTACCTCCCAATGATATACTATCCCCATTTTTTATTGCATGTAATATTGCTTCCATTTATTTTTCATACGTAGATTTCACCAAATATTTTCTTTGAATTCCTTGCTTTTAAAAGCCAATGATATCCCTTATTGTTTTAATGTTACGTAAATTCCTTGTCGTAGTGCCTCACACTCTACTATGAATGTTTTACCAAAAGTAGTTGCAACTGATGTTGGTGTAGAAGACATGGCATCCATTGAATGAGAGAATGCCAAAGTAGCCTCATCATTCCATATAAATGATATTTTCTTCAAGAGATATGTGAGTGGACTTGAAATGCATGCATAATTCTTAACAAATGATCAATAATATCATGTAAGTCTAAAAAATCTTCTAAGAACCTTGATTTTCTTAGGAATATGTCATTTTGTAATAGCTTGCATCTTTTGAGGCTCCAACTTCACTCCTTCCTTTAAAACAATATGAACCAAATACTCGAATTATTATTTCCCAAAAGCACATTTGGATATTTTTACATAAAAATGATTATTCTCAATAATTATTTATATAAATTTTCCACATGTTTAGTGTGGTATTCCCATGATTTATTATAAATGTGTATTATCAAAGAAAACCAACACAAATTTTATAAGATGGGATCAAACAAAATTGTTCTTAAGTCGAGCCCGCCGGACTTCAAACGACAATAAACCATAATTCAAACCAAATTCGCGTTCCAAAATAGCCTGCTGACGTCGACCAATTTTGTGACGCGAAAACCAAATGAATTCCGCCCTAATATTTTTCGGGTCCGAAGTTGGGCTGGCGTACGGAGGGAGAGTTGTGACACGAATTTCTTATCAAATTCGCCCTAATATTTTTCAGGTCTGGATTTCCACTGTGCGAGCGGCCCAAACAAAGATCCGCTCTAATCAATTTCTACCACGTGTCCTCAATCAAAACTTGCCCTGCTCTCGACTTCAGGTGCATTCGATGGCGTTTAAGGCGATGGGAAATGGATGTGGAGATTTCATATCAATCGCATTAAGTTTTAACGCTTTTCAATTAATTTCCAAGGTTTTCACATCAAATCCTCATTAATTAAGTTTTAACATTGTTCAAGATCGGACCTCCACTCCTGTTAGCGATTCCGCATGCTCTAATATGATCCGGCCTTCGGCTCTCATTAATGATCAGAGATTAATTATGATGGCTGTCCTTCGATTGCATTGCAGTCGGTTCGATAAAATGGCGTTTCGCTATGGTTTTTCAGACGAGCTGGTTGCTGGGTTACACTACCTGCTCACTGTGACGAGAAGGAGAAGTGGCCAACGACCCGTCGCTAGACTGTGTTGCATATTTCCGTATTTCTTCCGTTCTGTTCGTGTCTCCGTTCTCTCCTTTGTTTCTCTTTTGGACCGTTTCTCCGTCTCCTTCCAGTCACCGCACTCCGAGACCTGACTCATGCCTCGCGTCAGTCATGGATGTTGTCGCAGGCAGAGCTTCCCTAGAGGTTAACCCTCAAAGTATTCTCCAAAATTTCTCAAATGTGAATTACCTCCGTCCCTAGCCCGTTGATTATTACGCAAGTCGCTATCCAAATACTAGAGTGGTAGGGGTCAAAGTTGTAGGATCCTGCCACCATAAGGGATTCCCCTGCTCCTCGCTTCCCCACCGCTAGTTCACCTTCTCCCACGACGTGCACTGCGCAATTTTCCTTTAATTTCTCTCTCAACCGCCCGCGAATCACGACTTTAGTCACTGTGGTCTTCCACGAGGAGGCCCAAACGGAGGAAGAATGCACCCGTCCGGCGGGTCTGAGCTCGAAAAAAGCCGGCCAGCATTCAGGCCTTCAGGAGGGGAGCCGTGGCATGCATGTGGAGGTAGCACCTAGCGATCCTGGACCTTCCAAAGGATGGTGTCGAATCGTGGAGGAACCATCGGAGGAGTAGTTTGGTTAATTTGTTTTTCTTGCTTAGCAGGCCCACTTAATTGGGCTGCTTTTAGATTATTTTACTGTGCTGGACCTTTGTAATATTTTTGAATTCTGTAAATTAAACGTTCAAGATCAGTTTCCCGTATGAGGCGCTTCTTAATTTTTGATTTTTTGATGACAAATTCTTAAGTTGCATGAGTTTGGGCAATGTTTTTGACTTCGTGTAATTTTATTCCTTAATCGTTAATAGATTAACTTTACTTAATTCCTTGCTACGATTACATTTTTCTTTGACCCGTTTCATGATTTGGGTACTTTAATTTGTATTTGGAACAATGGACGTCGGTACGTACTCTATCTGTTGCTTTACTATTCTACATACTGCTATTTCACTTTCTTATAGATGCCTTGTGCATATTTGGATGCTTTCTCAGATTGTCGATAATCTCCATGTGGACCGTTACTGGGTTTTATATCAAGTCGCTGTATGTGACATGGGGTATTTTTCAATCATTGTCTGGGGTGGGACTTCCACTTTTCTGGATGGATATTTGGGTTCCAATCTTAAGATGTGAAAATGTAATGACTTCATGGACTGTTTTATCATATAATATATTCAAAACAACTTTTTCTTGTGAAAAAAAATGATTAATGTTTATCACTTTTGCCTTGCTCACTAGCGCATGTTGGCTCCATAACGCCGTTTATTGATATGGTCTGATGGTCTTTTTATATTTTGGACATATCACACTCCTCACATGATTAGCGTTTTTCTCTGTTGCAGGATTTTGGGTACTTTAATTTGTATTTGGAACAATGGACGTCGGTACTCTATCTGTCGCTTTACTATTCTACATACCGCTATTTCACTTTCTTATAGATGCCTCGGCCATATTTGGATGCTTTATCAGATTGTCGATAATCTCCATGTGGACCGTTACTGGGTTTTATATCATGTCCCTGTATGTGACATGGGTTATTTTTCAATCATTGTCTGGGGTGGGACTTCCACTTTTCTGGATGGATATTTTGGTTCCAATCTTCAGATGTGAAAATGTAATGACTTCATGGAATGTTTTGATTCATGTAATATATTAAAAACAATGTTTTTTCTTGTGAAAAAAATGATTAATGTTTATCACTCGCTTCAAAACTAGCGCATACGTTTATTGATACATATCCGATGGTCTTTTTATATTTTGGACATATCACACTCCTCACATGATTAGCGTTTTTCCCTGTTCAAGGATTTTGGGTACTTTAATTTGTATTTGGAACAATGGACGTCGGTACTCTATCTGTTGCTTTACTATTCTACATAATTCTATTTCACTTTCTTATAGATGCCTCGGGCATATTTGGATGCTTTCTCAGATTTATCGATAATCTCCATGTGGATCGTTACTGGGTTTTATATCATGTCCCTATATGTGACATGGGGTATTTTTCTATCATTGTTTGGGGTGGGAATTCCACTTTTCTGGATGGATATTTGGGTTCCAATCTTCATATGTGAAAATGTAATGACTTCATGGACTGTTTTACTTCATATAATATATTCAAAACAACGTTTTTCCTCTTTTAAAGTTTCATTTTTTTTTTTTTGAAATTGAACCCGCCGTCGGTATACCGACGCCTTGTAAGCATTGGAATTGCGATAGCCTAAAAATGTCGGAAGAGCGACAATATAAAAATGTCAGACGAGTGACGTTCAAAATGTCAGACCACATTTCGTCGGAATTGTGACAGTTTACAAACGTTGCAAGAGTGACGTTCAAAACGTCGGACCACATTTCGTTGGAATTGCGACAGCTTACAAACGTCGGAAGAGCGATGTCCAAAACGTTGGATCACATTGCGTCGGAATTGCAACCGTTTACAAACGTTGAAAGAGCGATGTTCAAAACGTCAGACCACATTTCGTAGGAAGTGCGACAGTTTACAAACGTCGGAAGCGCGACGATTCGGGAGATGTCGGAAGAGCGACGGAAGAAGTGTCGATAGTGTGACACTTTTTAAGTGCGTCGGAACTGTGACGGCATGACAAACCACGTTTTTCCCACCCTCGAACTGTCGCTCTTGCGACGATTATGTGTCGGAATAGCGACGAATTGGTCATCAGAATTTCCGCCAAATTTTCTAGTGTCTAGATATTTTATGCTACAAATAGTATCTGGAAAGGAAACAAAAGACCATAGTTCTTCTCCAAACATTCATCCTCAATTAGTCAAAAAAAGACATGATACATCATAATAATTGATGAAATGGCAAGGTAACGAAAATAAGGTGAAACAACACAAGTTAAGGTAGAAAGGTAGGAAAAAGAGGCAAAGATAGGCCCAGTGGTTGTAGTCATGAGGTAAAATGGAGGAAACAAATGTAAGAAATAAGTACAAAACCAACACCCAACATCTCCCCTCAGCTGAAGCACTTCCATGTCCTCATGCAACATCTCATCTCTCATGAGAATATCTCTGGTGCATGTCAGTGAGATCTTAAGCGCTGACTATATCTTCATCTGCAGATCTGTACCCTTGTTTAGCCATCAGCTGTTGTACCCAAGATTCTAATTCATACTTGTTCAATTCACAGTTACTCTAGTAATCCTCAATTGGCAGCCAGATCAAAGGGAACTTGAACCTTAACCCAAGCCAGGAAGCACCAAGTGTTTGTAATATTTGTGCATATGCTGGTACATGTGTAACAACCACCACAAAATTATAGAATGCAAATGGGCCCCCTTTCAGCAGCTCAACACTGTTGGCTTCTGTGCGTTTCAAGCTCCCAGTCAAGGCTTGACTCTTCATCATTGGGAACTAATTGATACAGAAGTTCACAATCCTTCTTCTATAAGTGGAAACAGGTTCTCTTATCCTAGGAGTGCTCAAAATTATTCTAAATTCCCGCCTTAACTCGACAACCCATCCTGGTTTTTCCCGGATCCATAATGCCATCTTCTCTTCATTGGCATCCATAGATTTTGTGGACAAATTCCACTCAATATGATTCTTCATGAAGGACTCAAAAGCTTGCAGTTGCAGATCCCCAATATAGGATAATATCGTCACCACCATTTGCATACTCACATGCTCGTAAATAATATTGTGCAAGAATAACTCACACAACAGGCTTTGTTCATCAAAATCAGAAGCCCGAAAGACATCTAGGAATGTGCAAGTGGAAGAATATAGATTGGGGCTGTCCTCCATAATATCTTTCATCTGGAACAGGAAGTAACGTTCCCATATAAAAATGGGATAGGATGCGAAAGTTCGCCTACACCCCAGCAGATTGAGGGCAAGTTCATGAAGTTTTTTCTTATCCATGGTAAGATCCTGAACCTACTGCTGTAATAGTAGCAACTGCTCCTCTTGCTTCTTCATAGCTTCCTTCTTCTTATAATTCTCCCATCCTTTCTTCAATTCTTCTTTCATCCAAGTTTCATGTAGAGCGCTTATCTCCTTTTGATGCTCTTTCAGCGAAATCATCCCCTCCTGAAGGGAGATTGCTTCATGTTTCCGCTTCTGTAATTTGGAAATTAACAAGATTTTCTCAGAACTCCATCCTGAGACAGGACCCATTGTTCTTCTGAATTCAGTATCAACATCAATAATGGGTGTAACAACCTCTGTTGAATGGGTCTGCTCCACCTCTGCTACTGGTTATTGTGTAACAATAACTTCATCAGTGGGTTATTGTGTATCGGCCCCTTCGTTTCCGCCTAGAGTAGCCTCTGTGTCCATTGATGTTTCTTCTGTAATAGTAGTGGTCTCCACAAGTTCTTGTATATCGGCCTCTAGGTGAATTACTACAGGAGGCTTTGCTTTAACTGTTAGTTCTTGTGTAATAGTAGTATCCATAACAAGTTCTTGTGTAACAACCTCCTGCAGTTTTGTTTCTGTTTCCATTGGGCTGGTGTTCTCCCCACAGACCTTATACCCTGCTGCTATTAGTTCTTGAAAACATGTCATGCATATAGGTACCAATGTTTCCTTCCCCTCATATAATCTTTGTTTCAATTGTTCATTTTCCTTTCATATATTTTCAAGTTATAAAAGCAGGACATGAGTTTTGTCCTTACATGATGAGGAGGGTTATCTTTCTTCTTCTGATACTTTTGCTTCTTTCTACTGTCTGGCTATGGGTGAAGGTTCTGTGGGTAAATTAACTTTCACCCTATGTTTTGGCCATCTATCCCCAATTGGTTCATCAGTGGGCTCTTTCCCAACTCTGACCTTGGCAGGTCGAGTCTGGGTCTCAGCATATGACTAACTTCCTCCCGAAGTCACGGCCTATTTTCCCCAGCTTGTCCTCAGCCTTTTTTGCTTGAATTCTTCCCAGCTCCTTCCTTTCTGGCTTATGGCATCCATCATGACCAATTTGATGAGTCTGTGATTGGTCACATATGCTTCTGGATGTGCTAATGTCTTCACTACCACCGTCATATGCTTAATATTCCCCAATAAGTAGAATGGAAGGTTAATATTTTGCTGGTGCCGAAGGTGATTGAGTAGAGGGAAGTGATAATTAAACATAATCATGGATCTTCCCTCACAAGTGATTTATTTGATTAAACCCAAGGCGACATCTGCCCATGGCTAAGGGAGTCATAACCTATCAATTCCTCTCCCTTTATTCTCCAACTTCTCTTCTCCTTCTAGGAAGTCTTCTTTCAAAGAGGGGTCATTTATTTTTCTGTTAAACCACCTCCCTCCCTCTACTGGAAATGTAGTTACTCAGGCGATTACTTCTTCAGTCACCTCAATTTGTAGGCCCCTAACTCGAGTATGATGGTTATTCAAATTCTGAGCGAATTCGATTGCAACCGCCTCATCTGAGCCTTCCATATTCTATAAATACTCAATCCATACGATGTCTCTGAATACCTGGTAGGCTTCTGGATAGTTCTGCAAGGCGTCTATGGAATTCGGCTCGTGCCTAACTACTGCTCCACCCATTTTGTTGTTGTTTCTAAATTCGCTCCTTACTGCTCAACCCACTGTAATGTCACTGCGTTGTTTACTTCCTCTCAGTTCCTTAATCTGCTTATCCTAGATGAAGAGTTTGAGGAATGATGATACAAGGCTTCAGTTGAGGAGGGCGATGGGAGGTGACATGATTTACGAATTACCGGATCGTACCTCACACAACTCTTCATAAATGTCTTGTTATGGAAAGTAATGGGTTATAAGTACACACACTCTTTCCAGCTGGATTTAGTCATTATTGGCGATTGTGTTATTAATTGGATGCATGTGGGGTTGATAATGGTTTATCACTACAGATTTTTCAATAATTACAAGATATATCCCCACTTGCTTTAATGGTGACGACCGCCCACGACCGTCACGGGAATATCATTACTTTTTTCCATTAATCACCAAATTATAAATGATGACGTTACCTTTTGAATGACATACCTGAAGCGACGTGGAGGAGGATTTTGAATTTGTGCCGTACTACTTGCAGTGATTGTGGCAGTCATGCTTGTATGGCACAATTATTGCTGCATGCGATGAAAATGAGAAACAATGTTCGTGGCTGTCGGTTGTTACATGTCTAACAGCCAAGACCGCCTTCAGATTATTCTTCAGAAAACATGATGATTAGAAGAAATAGGTACAGAAATAAAATCAAGTAAATAACATCATCTTGTAAAATGTATCGGGAAGGAAAGATTATGTTTTTAGGAAGGGAAAAAAAATGGGTGTAATAGCCGCCACACAGGGAAAATTTTAAGAACCCCCCTAAATTTATATATATAATAAATGGGTGAATCCCCATGATACATAGGAAAAATGGAAGGCGATTTTATTAATAATATAATATGTATATTTAATTTTTTAGCGAATCTCTCACGAGATTATATTATCTTGTAAAATCATGGTGAATCACCAGTACAAATGGCGAATCACTACTACAAAATGGTGAATCGTTGTCTAGTGGACTTTGGGGTGTTGGTTCCAATGAAGATATGGTAGTTGAACTAGGAGTAGAAGGAAGAGAACCACCGAGACCAAGCATGGTACATGGTGACTCGTGAGGGAAGTAGTTCTCGTGCAATTTGGAAAACGCGTTCTTCTAATTTTGCTAAGCATAGTGTTGTTGCTCATGCTACTACTAGCACTGATATTGAGGTTGGAGAGGAGTTTGAGGAGAAATGAACAACAATAGGAAGAAAAGAAAAAATGCTATTAAAAAAGTGTTGATAAACACTGGATCCGATCTAGGTGCCGTGGCACAATAACAATATCGCAAAATACTTCAGATGTTCAACTATGGAAACATAATTTACATTACAACACCATCACGACTCTTACAAACCATATTTATGGAAATTATTTGATGTTGTGAAGCTCTTAAAGGAAGACCTAGCATGGTAACTATAATAAGGTGAACTACTTTTCACTTCTTCAAAATATTATTCCTTCTCATGCCTTCAAAATCTGGATATTTAAAGGAATATGTGCTACTTGCAGCCACCCTGCTGAATCTGTTAAAATTATAACCATCAACATGAAGAGAACCATTAGAAAAACTCCATTCCCCATGTCATGCCCATGCCATGCCATGAATCTGTTTGTAGCAGAATCCCACAAGTAGTAGCAATGGCACCCTGTATTTACCTGATAGCTCCATTGATTGGAGAGGAGGCCCACTCTAGAACTTGCCAATGCTCTCCTAGTATTGTTGTACAAATGCTGTCTTGTTTTAAATTTGTACAAGGAGAGATACATTTTCAGTATATGCATCTTTTCAAATCTAGTAGTTATAACTTATAAGTCCAAATAAAATATAACCCAAAGAACCATACTGTTCTATAGGCATGACAAATCTGGCCAAATATCAATTACTGGCAACTTGTCTGTGGATGTGATGAAGTCAAAGTGACTAAAACAATTTTCACCCTTGATGAACCTTGACCTAATCTTACTTTCAATCATGAAATGCGGCGAGAATGGACAAGACAAAGGGACGAATTGGCTCTAGATTATAAAAAAATCTAAGCATTGAACTGTGTATTAAACTCAATCCCAGTTCAGTGCCACACACAATTCACAACAGTAATAAACACCTGCACAGCTAGGAAACCTATGACAACCCGGCAGCAAGATCCCTAGAACATATATAGTATATATATATATATATATATATATATTTAAATTTCTTCTTAGGTGGGAGGTAGGCCTTTACATAATTGGTTCCTTGATTTTGGTGCTTTAAAGCACATGACCATCAAGAAGGATTGGTTTATTACCTTCGTTGAAGCCAAATCCAAAATAGAAACTATAGTCTTTGGTTTTGGTTGGGTGCATTTTGTGGGAAATTGTGGGGATGTTCAAATGAAATTGTTAGATGTTAAGAAGTGTACTTTTGAGAATGTGCATTACATACCATTGATCAGATATGGATAAAAATCTTCTCTCAATTAGTGAGATAACAATATAGAGTCCATATTTGGAGGCCTCATTTAGTGTTGAAAATCGTTTTGTGAAAGATAAAGGTAATGGACCAATGGTTAGGTGATTGCATCGGTGCTAAAACATAATGGGTTGTATAGGCTTGTGGATGTTGATGTTGATGAAGAATTTGTTGGATATATCAAAGGCTACCAAAGAATTTTTAATTTAGGTTTAAATTTCTTTCATACTGATGAGTTATTCACATCATTCAATAATGAAAAATGGTGTTACTGCTGGAATGGCTGTTTAAAAGGACTTCCTCCTTGTGCTTTTTGCAGCTTGTACTGACCACCGTGGGACTCCACAGTCTCCAGCTTTGACATGTACATTGGAAGCGCGGGAGGGAGCTATTTGTGTAAGAACAGAGAATATTCTTATCTTACATTTATCTTCTGTCTATATTCCCATATAATTTTTGAGCTATGTACATTGCTGGGAATACTAGATATTTTGCAATAAGCAATCCATGTAAAGGCTATTTAAACTCTATTGGTTTTTATTTGTCTTGTGAAGGGTATTTTTTTGCATCTCCATTGTTTTTTTCTTTATGGACTGACACTGATTTTTGGTTGATATTCTTAGTGGGTTAGAGCTTACTATGTGAGAGGAGAACCAGAGAAGGAAAGATTGGCTATGGAGGTGAGATGAAAGGGGAGGCTCACTGTTTTGTTTAGCATGTTTTTATTTGCCTATTAATGGGAAAATTGCTGATAGGTTTTTACTAATAAATGTGATAATAAATATCTGGAAAGGAGGGAATGTGAATTTGATCTTAAGGCCTCTGTAGATTTCTACACAGTAAGATGCTCTGCATTGCTCCATATATATGGCAACTACCTAACAATTTCTTGGAAATATATAGAAGCTATTCATGTGTTTGAAATTTTCATATGATGTCTGATCTTCAATGGTGGATTTTTTATTGTAGGAGGAAAGAGAATTTGCAACCCCATTTCTGACTGGAGTCCTAGTGTGAGTTCAAGCAGATTTGATCTCATAGCCTTAATTTCTCTGGGCTTATCTCATTTTTTGTTGGCTTTGTTTTATATGGCAATACATTTTGCTCCTGCTTTTTAGAAAGATTCATCATAATCACTGGTAGATTCATCATAATCATTGGTTTTATAATTCTTGCAGGTTCATATCAACTCCAAACAAGAACATAAACAAGTGCTATTTGGGCCCAACTCCACTGCAAGAAATGGCAATGTATGTAACTTACAATAGTATATTTGACCCAAATGTTTGAAAAATGAGATTTGTTTTAAGTATAAAACGTTTCAACAGAATTTCACTGACAGATGGCATCATCTTGTATGCAGGCAAATTGCAAATGCTGTCGGTCCATGTGGGAATAACCGTGACTATCTTTTCAAGTTGGAGCAAGCCATGGATAGCATTAGTGAGTTTTTCTTCTGACATACTGGCCCTTTCATACATCAATGCTCTGAATATTGTGTTTCTCTGCAGTTGGAGTGAAATTTATAACTTGATTTATTGTTATAATTTCATAGGCCATCCAAACCAAGGGGTGATAAAGTTTGCAAGTGAAGTGAGGAAGTTTCTTGGAGGCATTCAAAACGTTTTCCATCAATCACCCTTGTGATTGCTAATAGCTCTGACATCCCACAATTACAACTTCAAACATATATCACCAACTTCTAATTCCTGAAATGGTTACATTCTTTTCTACTAACAGAGCTAATATGCATGAATATTCCATCTAATCTGACAGTTGATAA
Organism: Pinus albicaulis; assembly: GCA_034641835.2. Lineage (NCBI taxonomy): Eukaryota > Viridiplantae > Streptophyta > Pinopsida > Pinales > Pinaceae > Pinus > Pinus albicaulis. The sequence goes on along the minus strand of CM076579.1, from coordinate 1,592,222,854 downwards.
AGTGGTTCAGAATTTCCAATGAATAGCAACAGGAAGAAAATAAAACATGTTATTAAAAAAGTGTTGATAAACATTGGATCCGATCTAGGTGCCATGGTACAATAACAATATCGCAAAATACTTCAGATCTTCAACTATGGAAACATAATTTACATTACAACACCATTTAAGTTGAAGAAGTGAAAGGGCATCATAATTAAGATCTAATCATTTCCACAGTAGTTGTGTTGTCAAGTAGTCTCACTGTATACAATAGCTTTATCTTATTGCAGTAGTAAGCCACAAGGTTCATCATTGCCCTGAAGCAGTTGCTTAAGACTATCATTGCAGTGTTTTGATACAACACCCTTGTGACAATAAACTTTTATATGAAAATAATCCTAAAGTGTTCATGATAGTCCTCCTGTGGGCCTAACTGAAGTATACCTGTGGTGAGTAAGTTATAAAGATCATACAGTTTCGCTAAGCACAAAGATCTTCTAGAGTTTGCTGGCATGATATAATAGTCATTAACACTGTCTTGAATGAGTGGTTTGCAGAACAAGGCCAACAACTTGAAGGGATCCTAAAAGGCATCAACAAGTCTAAACCTTGTGGTATACTGTTTATAGCAAGAAGCTTTAGAACAAAAAGGCATCATCACACTTAAGGTATATTTCTCATTGACACATGCAAAACAGAGAATAGTAGGCAGGTTGCTTCAGATGCATTTGATCAATGTATGATACTAGCTAATATAACTTGACCAGAGACTTTAAGTTTGTTTGAACAGAGACGTTAGAGGCACCACTGAGAGTGATGATGACAATAATCAATAAGATAGTAAATACTTACTTGGAAATCCCTTGCCTTCAAGCTATGTACATTGCTAGGAATACTAGATATTTTGCAATAAGAAATCCATGTAAAGGCTGTTTAAACTCTATTGGTTTTTATTTATCTTGTGAAGGGTATTTTTCTGCATCTCCATTGTTTTTTTCTGTATGGATTGACACTGATTTTTGGTTGATATTCTTAGTGGGGTAGAGCTTACTATGTGAGAGGAGAACCAGAGAAGGAAAGATTGGCTATGGAGGTGAGATGAAAGGGGAGGCTCACTGTTTTGTTTAGCATGTTTTTCTTTGCCTATTAATGGGAAAAACGTTGATGGGTTTTTACTAATAAATGTGATAATAAATATCTGGAAAGGAGGGAATGTGAATATGATCTTAAGGCCTTTGTAGATTTCTACACAGTAAGATGCTCTGCATTGCTCCATATATATGGCAACTGCCTAACAATTTATTGGAAATATATAGAAGCTATTCATGTGTTTGAAATTTTCATATAATGTCTGATCTTCAATGGTGGATTTGTTATTGTACGAGGAAATAGAATTTGCAACCCCATTTCTGACTGGAGTCCTAGTGTGAGTTCAAGCAGATTTGATCTCATAGCCTTAATTTCTCTGGGCTTGTCTCATGTTTTGTTGGCTTTGTTTTATATGGCAATACATTTTGCTCCTACTTTTTAGATATATTCATCATAATCACTGGTAGATTCATCATAATCATTGGTTTTATAATTCTTGCAGGTTCATATCAACTCCAAACAAGAACATAAACAAGTGCTATTTGGGCCTAGCTCCACTGCAAGAAATGGAAAGGTATGTAACTTACAACAGTATATTTGACCCAAATGTTTGAAATATGAGATTTGTTTTAAGTATAAAATGTCAACAGAATTTCACTTACAGATGGCATCATCTTGTATGAAGGCAAATTAAAAAAGCTGCTGGTCCATGTGGGAATAACCGTGACTATCTTTTCAAGTTGGAGCAAGCCATGGATAGCATTGGTGATTTTTTCTTCTGAAATACTGGCCCTTTCATACATCCATGCTCTGAATACTGTGTTTCTCTGTAGTAGGAGTGAAATTTATAACTTGATTTATTGTTATAATGTCATAGGCCATCCAAACCAAGGGGTGATAAAGCTTGCAAGTGAAGTGAGGAAGTTTCTTGGAGGCATTCAAAACATTTTCCATCAATCACCCTTGTGACTGCTAATAGCTCTGACATCCCACAATTACAACTTCAAACATATATCACCAACTGATAATTCCTGAAATGGTTACATTCTTTTCTACTAACAGAGCTGAATATGCATGAATATTCCATCTAATCTGACAGTTGATAAAGTGGTTTAGAATTTCCAATGAACAACAACAGGAAGAAAATAAAACATGCTATTAAAAAAGTGTTGATAAACACTGGATCCGATCCAGGTGCCATGGTACAATAAAAATATCACAAAATAATTCAGATCTTCAACTATGGAAACATAATTTACATTACAACACCATTTAAGTTGAAGAAGTGAAAAGGCATCAGAATTAAGATCTCATCATTTCCACAGTAGTTGTGTTGTCAAGTAGTCTCACTGTATACAATAGCTTTATCTTATTGCAGTAGTAAGCCACAAGGTTCATCATTTCCCTGAAGCAGTTGCTTAAGACTATCATTGCAGTGTTTTGATACAACACCCTTGTGACAATAACCTTTTATATGACAATAATCCTAAAGTGTTCATGATAGTCCTCCTGTGGGCCTAACTGAAGTATACCTGTGGTGAGTAAGTTCTAAAGATCATACAGTTTCGCTAAGCACAAAGATCTTCTAGAGTTTGCTTGTTGTGTGACCAGCTCCAAAAATATAAGAAAAGAGATATGAACGCCTTAGAAATAAGCCACTTCGAGGGGGCAACCTCCAATACATTACATAAATGAACAATTCTTGGATGATACAATTCACAAAACCTCCTTTCTATATATAGGAGTCCATGGGGCCATAATGTAATCCTAGTGGGCCACAATGTAATCCTAGCCTACCTAACAATAATAATTTAAGGGCACAATAATAATAAAATGGGGGTTACAAGGGTACAATAATAACAATAAGGGGGTTACACTAACAACAATAAGGGACTATACTAGTAATATAGGGACCCAACATGCCCCTCTCCTTCAAAAAAGTGTTGTCCTCAATGCTTGAGTAGCTCTGGGTGCTTCTGTATAAAATTCTCATCCTCCCATGTAGAATCTTCAGTGGGTAAGTTCTTCCACTTGATGAGATACTCTGAAATTGATCGATTCCGTAGTTGTCGAGTTATTTTTTCCATGACTGCTTCAGGTTCCAATATGATTTTCCCTTCCCCATCAAGTTCTGGCAATACTGTTTGAACTGGAAGATCTTCACCAATAACCTTCTTTAAGCATGAAACATGGAAAACTGGATGTACTCGCGAAGAAGCAGGAAGCTCCAATTTGTATGCCATAGTACCAATCTTTTGCAACACCTTGTAAGGACCATAGTACTTTGGCGATAATTTATTATCCTTCTTCGCTTGCTTGAGGGACATTTGTTTATATGGTTGTAGCCGTAAAAATACCCAATCTCCTATATCAAAACTTCTCTCGCTGCGATGTTGATCTGCCTGTTGTTTCATTCGATTTTGTGCCAAATTCAGGTTATCCTTTAAGAGTTGGAGAACTTCTTGCTGATGCTCGATGTGATCTTCCACTGCTTGAACCTTCGAATTTTCCTTTAAAGATGATGTGATGGATGGTGGATGATATCCATAAAGTGCCATAAATGGGGTCATTTTTGCTGCAGTATGGAAGGAAGTGTTATACCACCATTCAGCAAGAGGTAACCACTTGACCCATTGTGTTTGTTTATCGGATACAAAACAACGAAGATATCCTTCCAAACATTTATTTACTATCTCAGTTTGACCATCAGATTGAGGATGATAAGATGAGCTATGACCTAATTGAGTACCCAAACAAGAAAATAACTCCATCCAAAAATTTCCAGTAAAAATGGGATCTCTATCGCTCACAATAACCCTTGGGCTTCCATGTAGCTTTTGAATTCTGTCCATAAATGTAGTAGCAACCGTACTTGCTTTAAATGGATGAGATAATGCACAAAAGTGTGCATACTTGGTAAGTCTATCAACTACCACCATGATGACACTCTTTCCTTCGGACTTAGGTAAACCCGTGATAAAATCCATTGAAATCTCCTCCCAACGTTGACCTGGAATGGATAAAGGTTGTAGAAGTCCTGGGGTCTTAATTGTTTCCACTTTATTCTGTTGGCAAACCAAACATTCCGCCACAAACTTTCGAATATCAGATTTAAGGCCATCCCACAAAAATTCTTTCTTCACCCTGTGGTAAGTTTTTAAAAATCCTGAGTGTCCTCCTAAAGGAGAAGTGTGCAATTCCAGAAGAATCTTTTGTTTTAGTTGGGAATTCTTACAAAGATATAAGCGATCTTTGTACCATAAGGAATCATTTTTCCAACTAAAGGTATCAGATGTACTAGGATCTTGCTGCAACTTTTGAATGAGCATCCATACATATTTGTCCTTCTTCCATTCATCTCTTGCTTCAGTTATCCAATCTGGTTGGATAATAGAAATGGCACAAAGCAATGCTTCCACCTCTTCATTCTTTCTTGATAGTGCATCTGCAACAACATTCAGCTTTCCTTTTTTGTAGATTATTTCAAAGTCATAACCCAACATCTTTGTGACCCATTTTTGCTGTTCTTCTGACGATAGTCTTTGTTCCAAAAAGTGTTTAAGACTATCATGATCAGTTTTTACCTTGAAGTGTCTTCCCATTAGGTAAGTTCGCCATTTCTTTAGTGCATGTAGTATTGCTAACATTTCTTCTCATAAATAGGTTTCTGTAAATACTTTCCTTTGATTGGACGACTTTCAAAAGCAATGGGTCTTCCTTCCTGCATTAAAACTGCACCAATTCCATTTCTTGAGGCATCACATTCCACAATAAAGGTTTTTGTGAAGTCTGGCGTAGCTAAGACCGGTGCTAGGCACATTGCCTATTTAAGATGTTCAAAGGCCTTAGTTGCTTCAGGAGTCCATGAAAATGCATCTTTCTTCAATAATGTTGTTAGAGGTGCTGCTATTCTTCCATAATTCTTAACAAACTTGCGATAATACCCCGTTAACTCGAGAAATCCTCGCAATTGCTTTATGGTTGTGGGGACTTTCCATTCCTTAATGGCTTTAATTTTGTTAGGGTCTACTTTAACACCCTCGTGAGATACAATATGACCCAGATATTCCACCTCTTGTACTCCAAAGAAACATTTGGATTTTTTGCATATAATTGTTTCTCCTGCAATAGTTTGAGCACCCCGTCAACATGTTCAACATGATCCTTCCAAGACCTATTGTAGATTAGTATATCATCAAAAAATACTAGCACAAATTTTCTAAGGAAGGGTTTGAAAATGGAATTCATCAACCCTTGAAATGTAGAAGGTGCATTGGTAAGGCCAAAAGGCATGACCAAAAATTCATAATGACCCTCATGAGTTCGAAATGCCGTTTTTGGAATATCTTCAGTCTTCATTCTAATTTGATGATATCCTGAACGAAGATCCAACTTGGTAAAATAAATTGCTCCATGTAATTCATCCAATAATTCATCAATCACAGAATGGGAAATTTATCTTTAATGGTGAGCTTATTGAGCTCCCTATAATCCGGACACATGCGCCATGATCCATCCTTCTTGTGTACCAATACTACAGGAGCAGAGAAAGAACTTTGACTAGTTGAATTATACCCGCCTCTAACATTTCTGCAATCATACGTTCAATTTCGCTCTTTTGGAAGTAAGGATATCTATAAGGCCTGATGTTTGGAGGAACACTTCCTGGAATCAAATGAATAACATGATCATGATCACGAATAGGTGGGAGTCCTTTGGGAGTTTCAAACACATTGGAATGATTGTCCAAGACTTGTTGGAGATCTGCAGAAATAGATGATTTTGATGTTGGAACTTCTAGTGAGAATAATTGTGCAATTATGCCTTGCTGTTCTTTCTTTAGAAGCTTTGTCATGACATTAGAGCTTATTATCCTTCCTGGCTTCCCCGCAATACCCCGTAATTCGACTTCCTTTCCTTCTGAAAAAAATTGCAAGAAAAGTTCTTGAAAATTAAAAGCTACCGTCCCCAAAGATTGTAACCATTGTACTCCTAGTACAATGTCAACACCTCCCATAGGAATGGCAAGCATTGGACTAGTCAATACATATTCCCCCATGGTTAGCTTGATATTATGGCATTTTCCAGAGCAATTTATAGTTCCTCCATTTGCAACCATCACTTGACATTCTGGTGCCGGGTATAGGAAACAATTTAATTCCTTGGCTACCTTATAATGAATAAAATTATGGGTGCTACCTGAATCAATCAACACTATTACCCTTTTCTTCTTTATATGTCCTTCTATCTTGAGAGTTTGAGGAGTGGTAATTCCCGCCAGTGCATTACACGATATGGTCGGATTCATTTCTTCCTCTTCTAGGGGTGGTTCCTGGTGTATATCCTCTTCTTGTTCATTTTCTTCTTCTTCTTCACAATCTATGTAAAATAATTTCTTCTCATCACACTTATGACCTTTAGTGTATTTTCTATCACAACTATTTTCAATGAGGGGAAAGCTCACGGGAAATCCGGGCGTACTTCCCCAGAATTTCTGGATGGTACGCGCGGCAAACCGTTCGGCGGACTTTCGGCGCCTAACCCCAAAGGACTCAAGAATCGAACCCGTGACCTCCCTCAACGGAGAGGCCCACGTATTGGCTCACTACCGCTTGAGCTAACCCTTGGGGCTCTTTCTATCACAACTATAGCAAAGCCCTTTTTCTCTTTTTTCTTCCAATTGTTGTGGTGTCAACCTTGTAGGTTGTGGAAATCTAGGCATAGCAACACTTCCTTCTTTATAGAATTGAGTGGTAGGCTTCCTTGTCGCCATAATTTTACATTCAACTTTTCTTGCCAACCCGAATGCCTTCTCCAATGAATCAGGTTCCAAAATGCGAACTTCATGTTGGATGTTATCCTTTAAAGTCCCTATGAAGAGATCAATCTTGTTTTCCTCTGGAATATCAGTTACCCTTATATTCAATTTTTGGAAGTCCTCAATGTGCTGCCCCACTAAACCCTTTTGTTTGAGATTTATCAATTGGCTAAAGAAGGTGTTGCTCTTTGTATCCTCATAATGTGCTATCATTTCCTCCGTAAAAATCGACCAAGTGACAATTTTTTTATGGGAGCAAAGCCATCGATACCATACAAATGTATTTTGTTCTAAATGTAAAGTTGCAATGCGTACCTTTTGTGTTTTTTGCACGTTATGGAGATCAAAATATTGCTCCATCTGTAGTATCCATGTTACAGGATCCTTTCCATCAAACTTCCTCATATCCATTTTTGGAATATGGTGGTTCTTCCCACCAACATTCGAGTTTATGAAATCACGATTAACATTTATTTTGTTCTCATCATGAGGTTCTTCTCCTATATTTCCGCCATTAGGAATCATTTCCGGTTTTAAGCTTGTCATCAAGCCTTCCATGTATGCTTTTAGATCACTCTTCATGTTTTCCATGTTGTCTTTCATGTCATCCATCTTAGCTTCCACGCCATCCATCTTAGATTCCATGCCATCCATTTTAGCTTCCATGCCTTTCTTCAAACCGTCCATATTCACTTCCATGCCTTTCTTCAAACCGTCCATCTTCACTTCCATGCCTTTCTTCAAAACTTCCATTTCAGTTTTTGTTGCTCTTTGCGAGAGTGAAAACTGTTGCATTTGCTCTTGTAATTTTGATAGATCATGTTGCAATTCTTCATCTTCATGAGTCATAGTAGAGCCTTCTGAAGGCTTAATGGGTGTTGAATTCTTTTTAGGGGCCATTTTAAAATCCAATATTGATATCTATTCTACAAGTTGCCCTTGGAATCAATTCAACTTGATTCTTCCAACAAGACTTATGTAATTCGGAAAAAAAAATACACACCTTTTACTAGCTTTTAGGAGCTTGATATTGAAATTGAATTATCTCTGTAATTGAAAATCTTCGATATCTAAAATTCAGCCCTGTAGTAGCCCTCTGAAGCTTCTTTCAAATTCCATAGGTCTGACCTGATTTGGATTCTCCAAGACAAATTTGTGTCCAATCTCCCACAATGACCTAATTTTGGACTGGTTCAGTAGAGCGAACTTGTATGACTTGCCAGGTGTCATTGTTTTGTTCTTTGTCTCTAAAATTTATATCCAAGAAACTACAGGCCATGTACTTGCGACCACTTTTGACGGAACTCCAATCCAATCTCCAGAGAGAGAGTTATTGAACTTTTCCCACGATCACCTCTTTGAGATGAAATTCAGGAGCCTGAAAAAGCACTACCTTCCACAGATCATATCTCCAAAAATATTGCGAACCAAGCTCTGAAATTTTTTGACGAATTTCCTCAGGATTTCAGCTTCGCACCATACAAATTTCAGATTCTGAACCTTCGTAGAAAAATTTTTATAGCGAAAATGCCACGATGACCTGTTTAGGAGCTTGAAAAAAGGCCTAACTTCCACAGATGATATCTCCGAAAATATTGCGAACCAAGCTCTGAAATTTTTAGAAAATCTTCCTCAGGATTTCAGCTTCGCACCCTAAAAATTTTAGCTTCTGAAACTTCGCAGAAAAAAAGTTATAGCGAAAATGCCACAATGACCTGTTTGGAGCAGCGAAACCCTAGAATCCCAAGCTTCTGATACCAAATGTTGTGTGACCAGCTCCAAAAATAGAAGAAAAGAGATATGAACGCCTTAGAAATAAGCCACTTCGAGGGGGCAACCTCCAATACATTACATAAATGAACAATTCTTGGATGATACAATTCACAAAACCTCCTTTCTATATATAGGAGTCCATGGGGCCATAATGTAATCCTAGTGAGCCACAATGTAATCCTAGCCGACCTAACAATAATAATTTAAGGGCACAATAATAACAAAATGGGGGTTACAAGGGTACAACAATAACAATAAGGGGTTTACACTAACAATAATAAGGGGCTATACTAGTGATAGAGGGACCTAACATTGCTGGCATGATATAACAGTCATTAACACTGTCTTGAATGAGTGGTTTGCAGAACAAGGCCAACAACTTGAAGGGATCCTAAAAGGCATCAAAAAGCCTAAACCTTGTGGTATACTGTTGATAGCAAGAAGCTTCAGAACAAAAAGGCATAATCACACTTAAGGTATATTTCTCATTGACACATGCAAAACAGAGAATAGTAGGCAGGTTGCTTTAGATGCATTTGATCAATGTATGATACTAGCTAATATAACTTGACCAGAGACTTTAAGTTTGTTTGAAAAGAGACGTTAGAGGCACCACTGAGACTGATGATGATAATAATCAATAAGATAGTAAATACTTACTTGGAAATCCCTTGCCTTCAAAAAATATACATCTAGAAATCTCCAGCACTATCCTATTTCCTCATTCAACCAACCCATTCTATTCAAGTAAATAAAGTGTAGAATTGTCTTTGCCTTTAAATCCCTTCACTTGTGTAAAAATTGGAAAATTCATTTGATGCAAACTCCCTTTCCTTATCTGATTGAAGGACTTTAATTCTCTTCCCTAATTCATTCTCCATTCCTCTCTTAAGTTCTTGAACTCAACAAATGCAACAAACTTTATTATTAAGAAAAACATGTACATTTTCCTAAATATGTCAACACTAAGGAGAAAATGCCTTGCACTAAATACTAAAAGTGTCTTCATGGGTCCACAAAGGATCACAACAGACTAATACCAAACTTCACATCACACTCCATACTTTTTCTTCACCAAAGATCTTCCAACACTATTTTCAAGGCAAGCATGTTGCAAATGCATCTTTCTCCTCCTAAACTGAAAGTAAACCACTAACCATCTTAGGTTTTCTCTAAAGGGAAGTTAAGATGCTAATAAATTTGATGCCATCATGGAAAAATACTTCAGATACCCCTTGAAGACAGTTTTTATGATCATGATAGTTTTTAAATTAGAATAAATAATTAATTGTCTTGGGTCCAAACCCACATCTTTGGGTCAAAACTCCAACTACTTGGGTAACTTGCCCAACCAACTCCTTTTGGTGGGTTTTCACCTCTCAAAAATTCCTTTGAGCTACCCAAATTCCAACATAGTCCACCAAGCAACAAGCAGGTAATGATGTTATCCCTTGGCCATATGGTCTAAAGCTTCCCCACTCTAGCTTCCTAGTGTCAATCCCCATATCTTGGCTTAGAACCCTACCCTAGAGAATTACCATGACTAGCCTCCTAGTGTAACTAGTGTGGTCAATTCTTAGTATTTATTTACTTGGGTAGTTTTCTGTAGTCTCTTTCATGGACATGACATGTAAACATTACGTGAGTTGGTGATCTCTATTTGACTCTTGGATTTGTTTGTGGAAGCTACATTTGTAGCCATTTTTTCTTATATTAAAGCCATATGTATATCATTCCTTTAATAGTTAAAGGAATCTTTATTTAAATATATATATATATATGAACTCCACTTCATAAACTGCTACCCCATTTGAAAACCTTCTTGAAATGTTTTTTTCTACCCCTACAACCATCAATACTCATAAAAGGAGACTGTAGGTAATTTATAATCCTAAGGACGATGGTGAAATCAAAGAAGAATCTGTGATTCTCTAGAATCCCTTATACAAAATTTTCCCATAGATGGAGAAGGGATTTACAGATATGGTAAGCCAAGAAATATAGTACTTCAGTAGACACATATTTATGACATCTCAATTCCTTCATTAATGAGAAGGCGAATGCAAATATTTTCAATGATCATGTTTAACAAATTGAGCACGAGAATTTGGAATAGTTGGTGAAGCTGAAGGAAACCACGTTTTATCTACTCTATAGTTCTCCATGCAAGTTAGTTGTCAGTGGTCGCTAGGAGAACTTCAAATAATTAATGATCATCACCCACGCTTATTCATTGTTTCCAAATTGCAAAACTACACACATTGATTTGGGTAAGTTTTTAGACTCCACTCTTTTTAAAAAAAAATTGAAAGGAAGGACAAAAGAGTAAGATTCTTTACAAGTTATTTGACTTCAAGCTGTACAACTGAGCAAAATTGAACAATACATTAGCTCAGCAACTAAAATAAGAGAATGTTTTCAAGTTGCAAGTAGCAACTTTCATAGACAAAGAGCAGGGAGGTAGAATGTCTCTGTTAGGATTTGAACATTGGTGGGTGAATAAAAACACCCCCCAGTTCACCGACCAAGTCTCCCCTCAGTGACAAAAGAGGGAAATGTTTGAAGAATGGGCTTGAGAGAAAGGAAATGAAGTTGTGGGACCTGAGCATGCACTATGAAGGAAGATCCTGTTGGGCCTTGATTCATCAAGAGCCATGTTCCTTCATAGGGAGGGAACTTCAGATGTTACCACCCAACATGGCTTGTGGTTTGTTCCAATCATATAAGTGGAAGTCAGGTGCAACATTCCTTACTTCCATTATTGATCAGATTAAGTTGTGCTACCAATGTGCTCCATAATAGCAATAGCTGATCAATAGAGGGTTATCCTTTAACTTCACACGCATAACTCAAGCAAGTAATACATTTCTATCACGGATGCCATATTATTTTGATACCCTTATGGAGTCACAAGGAATGAACATCTTCCCAGGAATATACAAGCACCGTAACTTGAAAAGGAAAGAAGTAGAATTGTATTGTATCAATTGTTTGACACTAGTCTATACTAGAATAATGTGCAGATCAATATAATTTTAATTGTGAATCACATAAAGCTAGAGAAACCATCCACTTTGTACCAAGGTCCCTTACAGTTAGTAATTACAATTTTGACTAAAAATGTATTAACCTGGGAAATTTTAAGGAAGGGAAAGCAGGTCTGTGACTGTGGTCTCTTACGGAAGGGTTCTCTTTCATGCAACTGCAAAATTTTGTAAATATTGCTGCAGATTTCAAAGTAATCCATTGCAGGGGTAAGTGTAAGGAAACTAGGCTATGGGCTTTGGAGATATATATCACAGATGAATTTCCTTGCGTGATGGAAGAAATAGGCATGTGTTTGTGTTGAAACTTGACAGTATTCACTGGTAGGAGTAGCCTGTAGATGATCAATGCCTGAATCGTATCCAAATCCATTAACATTTTCCAATTGCACTTCTATTTTGTGTGCTTTACTATTCAGACATTTTCTTTTCTAAAACCCCCAACTTTGGGCCTGGGACTGCCAGGGGAATCTCAAATAAGTCGCATGGAATGAGCCGAGAGTCAAAGGGGGTTACCTTGGCCAATTTGCAATCGATCTGTAAATTCCCTGTTCATTATACTTGCTGCAGTTGGTTCTATAAGCATAGCTCAATTGATACTCCAACAAGGTAAATTGACATGTATACCTAAGAGGTGATTTTGGACAAGTTTTGGAAAAAATGGAGATGTTGCCGCAGTGGCTTTGGCCTTTCAATAGGTTACTCTGCCCCCACATTCAACACTAAATCAGGGGCATAGAGGGGCCATAGAGGAGGATGTTAAGATAGAGAAGGCATACAGAGAAGATTTGGATGTGGGTGAGCTGGTACAAGGTTTCATCCCTACCTTGGCTCCAACCACACTAAGTTTTTTTTGAAAATTAGAACTTTACAGGCACACAAAATTTTTTGTGTTCATGTTGTGCTATCCAAAAAAAATGACAGGCAAGAAATTTGACAGAAACTGGAAATTCCTAACAAACAAAATAATTTTTTTGATAACTCTCTGTTCCTGGCTCTGAATAAATGAAGGTGTCCTTCCAGCAGAGGTCCTGGGTTCTTCCAAGGATTCCCCAATTGTGTTTCATTCTGCCACTGACATGGTTGAAGGGTGCAGTTGACCCTAATTGCAGGTTTCTGGTCATGAATTCCTGTTTTTATTGTGTATATTATAATTTCATGTGCTGTTTAAACTTAATTTATGACTTCACAGTTATGTTATGCTAGACTTTTTTGATGGAAATGCCACACAGTTTCATTTTTGGACATATCTTAACTCTTTACTATTATGCTAAATAGTAACATGACCTAGTTTCTCATTGGGCTAGGATTGTATAATCTCTGGTTCAATTGTAATTATGTATTTTACATTTAACCATTTAATAGAATAGAAGAACTTGCTAAACTGTTTTGAAAAAAATTGCAAATAGAATCAATTGAAAGAAAAAGGCAGATTTTATGCAACTCAATTTCACAAAAAGTTACATTATATTACATGGAATGGACTCATATATGGCTAGAGGTCATTGAAGCACAAACTCCAGCCAATATACAAGTGAGTAATAATGTAGAAGATACAGCAGAATTCCACTTAACTTTGCCCATTATTTTAATGGAGTCATACAATCATTGAATCATCATTGAAGTAGCTTTTCCCACTCACCGCCATAAGATAACTACGAAATCTCTACTTCACCAAAGCCATTAACCTTGCAAATAGCCAGGGACCAAAATCACCATGCACCCAAACTACAACACCAAAACACTACTGGCTACAAACCAAAAGTTTCAAATATTTGGTTGTCACAGGTTAAGCATTGATATGATTCAAACCCAATTCTTCTACTGTCCACAATATAATCCCTCGTTGAACTTCTAGAGCAAAAACACTTCATTGGCTGTACACGGCATACTCTCGTGCTACTTTACTCATCATGCATTATCCACAACTCATTTTCCACTATTCACAGCATAATCTCTTATTGCCCTTTATAGCAACAACAGTACATCTACTGTCCACAAGATAATCTCTTATTATCCTTCTTGCTACCAGGGCATTTAGACTCCACTCTTTTGAAAAAACAATTGAAAGGAAGGACAAAAGAAGTAAGATTATTTACAAGTTATTTGACTTCAAGCTGAACAACTAAACAAAATTGAACGATACATTAGCTCAGCGACTAAAAGAAGAAAATGTTTTCAAGTTGCAAGCAGCACCTTTCATAGACAAAGAGCAGGGGGGTAGAATGTCTCTGTTAGGATTTGAACATTTGTGGGTGAATAAAAACACCCCCCAGTTCACCAACCAAGTCTCCCCTCAGTGAAAAAAGAGGGAAATGTTTGAAGAATGGGCTTGAGAGAAAGGAAATGAAGTTGTGGGACCTGAGCCTACACTACGAAGGAAGATCCTGCTGGGCCTTGATTCATCAAGAGCCATGTTCCTTCATAGGGAGGGAACTTCAGATGTTAACAACTAGCATGGCTTGTGGCCTGTTCCAATCATATAAGTGGAAGTCAGGTGCAAAATTCCTTACTTCCATTATTGATCAGATTAAGTTGTGCTACCAATGTGCTCTAGCAGAGCAATAGCTGATCAATAGAGGGTTATCCTTTCAATTTGCACGCAGAACTCAAGCAAGTAATACCTTTCTATCATAGATGCCATATTCTTTTGATACCCTTATGGAGTCACAAGGAATGAGCATCTACCCAGGAATATACAAGCACCCTAACTTGCAAAGGAAAGAAGTAGAATTGTATCGTATCAATTGTTTGACACTAGTCTATACTAGAATAGTGTGTAGATCAATATAATTTTAGTTGCGAATCACATAAAGCTAGAGAAACCATCCACTTTGTACCAAGGTCCCTTACAGTTAGTAAGTTCAATTTTGACTAAAAATGTATTAACCTGGGAACTTTTAAGGAAGGGAAAGTAGGTCTATGACTGTGGTCTCTTACGAAAGTGTTCTCTTTCATGCAACTACAAAATTTTGTAAAGATTGCTGCAGATTTCAAAGAAATCCATTGCAGGGGTAAGTGTAAGGAAACTAGGCTATGGGCTTTGGAGATATATATCACAGATGAATTTCCTTGCGTGATGGAAGAAATAGGCATGTGGTTGTGTTGAAACTTGATAGTATTCACTGGTAGGAGCAGCATGTAGATGATCACTGCCTAAATCGTATCCAAATCCATTGAATTTTTCCAATTACACTTCTAGTTTGTGTGCTTTACTATTCAAAAATTTTCTTTTCTAAAACCCCCAACTTTGGGCCTAAGACTTGCCAGGGGAATCTCAAATAAGTCACATGGAATGAGATGAGAGTCGAAGGGGGTTACCTTGGCCAATTTGCAATCGATCTGTAAATTCCCTGTTCATTATACTTCCTGTAGTTGGTCTATAAGCATAGTTTAATTGAGACTCCAACAAGGTAAATTGACATGTATACCTAAGAGGTGATTTTGGACAAATTTTAGAAAAAATGGAGATGCTGCCGCAGTGGCTTTGGCCTTTCAACAGGTTACTCTACCCCCACATTCACTGCTGAATCAGGGCCATAGAGGGGCCATGGAGGAGGATGTTAAGATAGAGAGGGCGTACACAGAAGATTTGGATGTGGGTGAGCTGGTACAAGGTTTCATCCCCACCTTGGCTCCAACCACACTAAGTTTTTTTTTGAAAATTAGAAATTTACAGGCACACAAAAACTTTTGTGTTCATACTGTGCTATCCAAGAAAAATGACAGGCAAGAAATTTGACAGAAACTGGAAATTCTGAACAAACAAAATAGTTTTTTTTGATAACTCTCTATTCCTGGCTCTGAATAAATGATGGTGTCCTCCCAGCAGAGCTCCTAGGTTCTTCCAGGGATTCCCCAATTATGTTTCATTCTGCCATTGACATGGTTTAAGGGTGTAGTTGACCCTAATTGCAGGTTTCTGGCCATGAGTTCCCATTTTTATTATGTATATTATAATTTCATGTGCTGTTTAGACTTAATTCTGACTTCACAGTTATGTTAGGCTATAATTTTTTGATGGAAATGCCACACAGTTTCATTTTTGGACATATCTTAACACTTTACTATTATGCTAAATAATAACATGACTTGGTTTCTTGTTGGGCTGGGATTGTATAATCTTTGGTTCAATTGTAAATATGTATTTTACATTTAACCATTTAATAGAATAGAAGAACTTGCTAAACTTATTGAAAAAAATTGCAAATAGAATCAATTGAAAGAAAAACACAGATTTTATGCAACTCGATTTCACAAAAAGATATATTATATTACATGGAATGGACTCATATATGGCTAGAGGTCATTTAAGCACAAACTCCAGCCAATATACAAGTGAGTAATAATGCAAAAGATACAACAGAATTCCACTTAACTTTACCCATTATTTTAATGGAGTCATACAATCATTGAATCATCATTGAAGTAGCTCTTCCCACTCACCGCCATAAGATAACTGCAAAATATCTTCTTCACCAAAGCCATTAACCTTGCAAATAGCCAGGGCCCAAAATCACCATGCACCCAAACTACAACACCAAAACACTACTGGCTACAAACCAAAAGTTTCAAATATTTGGTTGTCACAGGTTAAGCATTGATAAGATTCAAACCCAATTCTTCTATTGTCCACAATATAATCCCTCATTGCCCTTCTAGAGAAAAAACACTTCATTGGCTGTACACGGCATACTCTCGTGCTACCTTACTCATCATGCACTATCCACAACTCATTTTCCATTATTCACAGCATAATCTCTTATTGCCCTCTATAGCAACAGCAGTACATCTACTGTCCACAAGATAATCTCTTATTATCCTTCTTGCTACCAGGGCATTTAGACTCCACTCTTTTGAAAAATCAATTGAAAGGAAGGAAAAAAGAAGTAATATTCTTTACAAGTTATTTGACTTCAAGTTGAACAACTTAACAAAATTGAACGATACATTAGCTTAGCAACTAAAATAAGAGAATGTTTTCAAGTTGCAAGTAGCACCTTTCATAGACAAAGAGCAGGGGGGGTAGAATGTCTCTGTTAGGATTTGAACATTGGTGGGTGAATAACAACACCCCCCAGTTCACCAACCAAGTCTCCCCTCAATGACAAAAGAGAGAAATGTTTGAAGAATGGGCTTGAGAGAAAGGAAATGAAATTGTGGGACCTGAGCATGCACTACGAATGAAGATCCTGCTAGGCCTCGATTCATCAAGAGCCATGTTCCTTCATAGGAATGGAACTTCAGATGTTACCAACCAGCATGGCTTGTGGCATGTTCCAATCATATAAGTGGAAGTTAGGTGCAACATTCCTTACTTCCATTATTGATCAGATTAAGTTGTGCTACCAATGTGCTCCAGCAGAGCAATAGCTGATCAATAGAGGGTTATCCTTTAATTTCACACGCAGAACTCAAGCAAGTAATACCTTTCTATCACGGATGCCATATTCTTTTGATACCGTTATGGAGTCACAAGGAATGAACATCTGCGCAGGAATGTACAAGCACCCTGACTTGCAAAGGAAAGAAGTAGAATTGTATCGTATCAATTGTTTGACACTAGTCTATACTAGAATAATGTGTAGATCAATATAATTTTAGTTGTGAATCAAATATTAAATACAAGAAAAAAAAACAAAAAGGTACATTGTTGGAATACAAAAGCATGTTATGTGAGGTATCCCTAGTGACAAGTAACAATAGGTCTTTCAACATGAATAATGAATTCCTAGAATATTGGAGTGTACCATAGAAAATTATAGCATCTCGAGTAACAATCCTTTTGTAACTGACAAAGACAATCCATCGTGTAGTAAGAAAATGCCTGCGAGGTTGACCTGCAAAAAGATCCTAGGTATAACAGGAAATTATTAATTCTCATCATTGATTCAACGCTTTAATTCTCAATGGCTTACATAAAAACTACATTTGACAAATTTAAGATCTCATATCTCTAATCCATGCTTTCTCAACATGGTAAAGTTGTGTAGAAACTAATCCATCTCAAATAAGCATCAAAAATTTGGATCCTGTTGCATGTTGGTCACAAGAATTTCATAGATAAATAACCATCAATTGATTTTCCCCTTACATCTATGACATATAATGACTTTGAGAAGGGGAATTGGGCCTTCTCATATTAAAAATAAGCACAAACGCATAAACAAGGCATTGGAAGGAAAATATTTTAGCCTTGGATATTCTGTCTCTGAGAGCATTTTAGAGTTGCACTAATAGGGAAGAGTAAGGGGCTCACTATTTTACTCTGTCATAGAGGCTCAAACCCAATGAAATTTAGTCCTTCAGAAAATTTCAAAGTTGTACTAACTGTGATAAGTAAAATGGGACACCAACATACTCTGTCGGAAATTCCCAAACACAAAATAGCAACATGTGAACTGCAATGGCTATGTACATACCCCTGAATATATGTCAGAATCTCCATTCTCTTCCATGAAAATCCTTTGCATCAAAATCTTGAGAAGGCCTTTGTTAACTATAATTCTATGTCATTTTATAAAATAGTTACATCTTTAGATGTACCAAAAACCTTCAAAATAGTCTTATTTGCTATGAATCATTTGCATAAAGCAAATTGTATACCATTGACATGGATTTCTAGTATGATACTATATGTGCAGGGTGTAACAGTTACATCAAAAAAACCTAGATCAAAACAATAAACACTTAGATGTTGCAAGTTGCAGTGAGCAATAACTTCAGAAACCAGACCACCATAAAATGGCACTATTCAAAAACCATGAGTTTAGGCCACAAATATGTTGAAATGAAAATAAGAGAAGTAATAGTGACTTCCCAAGTGTCAACCAGCAGGGTCTAGGTTAAAGTGGATACCGACTGCGCATGAATTCCTGGGTATAGTCTATTTTAATCCTTCAATCATCAAAGCATATCCGTCACTGGTGACCACTTTGTCTATTGGTTAGGACCGGCTCCACTTAGGAATAATCCCCCAACTTACAACGACCAAGCGTTGAATCGGATGGGATAAATGGAAGGGCTTCCCATAGAGCTTTTCCACCGCCTTCCAACCAGACAACAACATTCACAGGATATGCCCCATGCCCATACCCTTCTACCATTATCAAAGCCAAACATTTATCATAACTATTATCTTCAAATAAAAATAAAAATAAGGGCCAACTCACAAGAATCGTAACCTAAGGTTAGGCCTTAACAGGTAAGTAAATAAAATGCTCTGGAAATTCCTTAATGTTCCAGAAACATTTTCTGAACAGAACCTTCATCAAAACAATATCAAATTCATTAATGTGCATTGTTATCAACTGAGCAGTAACCGCCATTGAAACAAGGAACATGTTAATCAAATTAATTTTGATGTCTTGGTAATATGAAAATGAAAAACAAGGGTAACGCATCCAACTTGACACTAAGGATGAAAAATCCAGCCCCTTTAGTATCGTCTCAAAATTGCTCAAAGAGAACAAACCAAACTCAATTCTTGATGAACAAAATTGTTGCTCTTCAAACAAAGGTTAACGACCAATTCTGTAGCTTCTTCCTCTTAATGCTCTGCCCGCCGTTGGTTCCGCTTGTACAGGATTGGTGGCTTGAACTCCTAGATTCCAACGTGCAACAATCTTGTGTCTGCATTATTTCTTAATGTAATTTCAAAAGAGCTTTTAGTATTTACATAAAATATCTGCTAAGAAAATACAAGAAAAATACCAAAGTAGTTCTTTGTTATCAATTGAGCAATAACCGCCTTTAAAACAAGGAACTTCGTGTTGCCCTAATGCCCTCGTCAATGCGTGCAGAACCAAATCTGGGCATCCTGCATATAATCCGGCATCGTGCACCTTCCCGGAACTAGAACTCGATTCTTGTTGCCCTAATGCCCTCGTCAAAGCAAGCAGAACCCAATCTTGGCATCTGCATATACTCTGGCACCCTGCACCTCGAACAGTGAGCTTCCAAGCTCCCAACCAGTTGAAATGGGGGCTCCCAACCAGTTGAAATGGGGGCAAATTCCTCCCCGACCCAGTAAATTCGAGTGAATACCATTAAATTTTTGTTGCACCTCCAGTCTCCAACTTCCAAGCCTAACCAGTGAAGCCCCAACCAGTGAAAATGGGGCGAATCACTCCAATCCCTCCCCCTAACCCAATAAATCCAAGTGAATGCCATGGAAATCAGCGCCAAACCAAAAAATCGAGAGGCGAATTTCATGGTTTAAGTATTAAGCACATTTATTTTGTGGGGCTAATATTTAATAATTAATTATTTTTAAAATAATTATAGGGCTAACTTTATAAAACTATAGAAAATGGGTTTTATATAAAAAATTCGACCTATCAAAATTTAAAACCCCTTAAAATTCGCCTTTGGGCTAAAATTCGCCCCTAAAATTTTCCCTACGCCACATGGTGGTTTCGGCTAATACAAATTGTCGCGCACCAGGAAAGAGGTTTTCCACGATCGATTTGTTATTTTTATTTTATTATTATTATTAATTTTTTTTTTTTTTTTGAACGAGTTTGTGTTTTATACCAAAAGTGGTTTCGGCCCACTACACTTATTAGATTTCCAAAGTTCGAGTACACTTGCAGGGGAATGTTCCCCTGCTGCTGTAACATGAAGATCAGAGTCTGCGACATTGTTAACAAATGATTCCTTTGAAAGTGGGTTGATGATATAACCTTAGACGGTGCCCATTAAGACGATGCCCATTAAACAATAATGGTGTGTCTTAACATCAATGGTAGCCAGGTGCTCTGATCTGTGTCAAAAGCAGTGTCTGCCTATGAGACCCTATCCATCTGGTCTGAGAGCTTGCCTTTGAAATCCTTGAATGTTGAACCATACAAGAGAGCCCAATCTTGTTTTTGGAACTTCTTCTTCTTAATAAAACCATCGTGCCATCTAGCTCTCTGCTGCTAAATGATCTCTGTCTACTAAATGGAAACCAACCATTTCTCTTCCAACTCATTGAGTTGGTCCAATATTTGTTTTTGTGTTGTGCTTAAGTCCATATTGACCTGCAATACTGTTCTTAATTTATTTATCTCGAACTCTATGGGGAATAAAGGATTCTTACCATACACCAATTCATATGGTGAGAAGCATGTAGTATTCCTCCATGTTGTTTTGTAAGCCCACAACACTTCTGAAAGTTTCTCGGCCCAATTTCTTCGGTGGCTGGCTACTGTCTTCGTTAAAATTCCCTCAATGACTTTATTGGTGCTTTCTACTTGACCATTTTTTTGTGGGTGATAAGGTGAAGTGATCTTGTGATGAATTCCATACTTCTCAACCAGCTTCTTGATCAAATGAGATGTGAACTGAGGCCCTCCATTTTTCACTATCTCCCTGGGCATCCCGAAGCGAACAAAGATATATTCAAACAGGAAGTATGAAACAACCTGCTTTGTAGCTCTAATTAGTGCCTTTGCTTTGACCCACTTTGTGACATAGTTAGTGTAGACCAACATGTGTTATTTTTGCTATGATGAAGGATTAATTTTCCCTACAAAGTCCAGGGTCCATTTCTCAAATGGTCTTATCACTATCTGAGGTTGTATCGACATCTCATTTGACTTGAGAGGTTGGCCCATCCTTTGGCAGCTATCACATCCCTTCACAAACTTCTTGGCATCCTGGAATATAGTTGGCCAGTAGTACCCTGTTTATAGTACTTTATATCCTGTCCTTTTGTCAGAAAAATTCCCTCCACAGGGCTCCTCATGATAATCTTTCAAGATCTCAAATACATCATCTTCTCTAACACATCACCTAATCTGAAAGTCGTGCCCAGTGTAATAGAGATTGTTCGCTACCCAGGAGTAGGTAGTACTCTGTTGTATAATCTTCCTCTTTTATTTTGAATATAGCTGGTGTGGAAAATTTCCTACAACAAGAGAATTGGCTATATCTGCATACCACAGTGAGTGAGTAGAGATGGAAAAAAGATATTCATTTGGAAAATAATCCTCAATGGGAGTGCAGTCATCACTTATATTTAATATAGAAATAAAATTAGCAACCACATTATCTTTTCCTGGTTTATCTAAAATAGTGATATCAAATTCATGTAACAACAATAACCATCGTGTAACTCTACCATTCGTAATAGGTTTGTTCATTAAAAATAAAATTGCAGCATGGTTAGTGTGTCCAAATACTTGATACCTGGTGATGTAGTGCCAAAATTTGTTGATAGCATGCACTACTGCTAGGAATTCATTTTTAGTCACTGTGTAGTTGAGTTCTGCTGAAATTAGATTCTTGTTGATGTAATAAATGGCATAAGGTTTCTTCTCCTCCTACTGCCCCAAAACATCACCCACAACTATGTTAGATGCATCTGTAGTGATATGGAATGGCAATCTCCAGTTTGGTCCTCGTAAAACAGGTGTTGCTATTATAGAGTTCTTTAACTTCAAAAAGGCTTGCTCACACTTTCCTGTCCACACAAATTCTGCATCTTTCATGAGAAAAGAAAATAGAGGAGATGCAATCTTTGAAAAATTCTCTATAAATTTCCTATAATACCTTGCATGTCCCAAAAAAACACGTACATATTTTGGAGTCTTAGGAGTTGGGATTTTCGAGATTACCTCAATTTTTGCAGGATCTACCTTGATTCCATCTGCCAAAATGAAATGTCTGAACACAATTCCCTCGGTCATCATCATGTGGCATTTCTCTGTGCTCAGAGAAACATTAGTTTGTTCACAACGTTTCAACACCTTTTCCAAATTGACTAATGTTGTTTCAAAGGCATCCCCGTAGGGTGTAAAATCATCCATAAAGATTTCAAGGAAATCATTTAAGAGATCATAAAAATACCCAATATTGCCCTTTGAAAAGTTGCTGGCACATTACAGAGGCCAAAATGAATGACTCTGTATGCAAAAGTACCCCACGGGCAAGTGAAGGTTGTATTGTCTTGGTCTTTTGGGGAAATCTGTATTTGATTATAGCCACTGAATCCATCCAGGAATGAAAAAAAAAAAATTCCCAGAGAGAGTGTCCAGGACCTGATCAATGAATGGTAAAGGGAAATGGTCCTTTTGAGTGGCCTTGTTAAGCTCTCTATAGTCTACACAGAATCTCCACTTGCCATTCTTTTTAGAAACTATGAAAAGTGGAGACATCCACTGGCTATCAGAAATGGGGTAGATGAAATTAACATTAAGGAGCTTCTGCAATTCTTCTTTCACTATCTCCTTAAGTGTGAGATTCATTTGGCGTTGCGGTGGTCTAATTGTTTTTGTCTAATTTTTCTTGAGTCCTCTTTAAGATAATGCGATGTGTTGATCAATATTGACTCATAAGTCATTGATTTATTAAATGTTGATAGGATATGGGTGGAACATTATATCAAAGAGTGAAATATTGGAAGAGATGGTCGAAGCGAAACAAGGTAAAGGAAGTCACATACATAAAAGCCAAAGGCGGAGTTAATACGAAAAGGTTGAAGTATAGAGAAAAAGGGGAATAGTAATTTTAAAAAGGCGCAAGGTTTCTTTTTGGTGCCACTTTCCATCGCAAATCGCATTCATACCACTCTCCGCCATCGCACTTTCCGCCTTTGCGATTTGCGATCATCGCAAATCGCACCCATCGCTCAGAATCCGCCCCCACGCAAAGCTATATTGTGATTTTGTTGTGTACTTTTCGGTCTTTGCATTTTTAAACGCACACGTTGCGATCATCATGGCTCGCGCCCATCGCCAGTCCGCCCCCTTCGCAAAGGCGCGACGCGATTTCCTATTTGTGCCACTTTCGTCATCGCGCACTCACCCTTTCGATTTTGCGATCATATAAAATAGCACCCATCGCGGATAAAGCCCATCGCAGCGCAAAGCACGGTTTTGTTTGTGCCAGTTTAGTCATCGCACTTTTTGCCAACTGCGATCCGCAATTTCCGTATTGGGTCCCACCTAGTAAGTTCGTTAGTACCTCATGCGCATTTAGATTTGCATTTCATATTATGTTTCCTTTGCATTCCCACCAAAGTACGAAGGTTTCACATTTTACGTTAAAATTTCAATGTTTCATATGTATTCGAGTCCCATGTGCATAAGTTATTCCACGATGCATTTCCCCACCAAACCCTATCATACACCGTACCATTGCCTTTTTCACCGTTTTTACACAGAAAACACTGTTCGACCACCGCCGCGCCATTGTTCTCCAGTCCTCCATAATCACCCCCCGCATGCATGAATTTCATAATCCAGTCCATTTTTTTGCAGGGTTATAAAGAGGGGAAGGCCGCCAGGATTACACAGTCCCTATTTGCAGCGGCAAGTTTTCACAGACAAAGCTTCAAGGGCCTTATAGCAACTTGCAGACAGCGCGGACCGTTTTGATAGAGTATGAGCCGAAATCATAGAAGCAGGGCTTCCATCATGCTGGGACTCCACTACTCCTTCTACACTCCGACCATTAACAGAATATGAAGCATGCCTGCAGGAGGAAAGAAACCGAATGGATGTCTTGTCAGACAAGGTGCACATTGTATGCCAGCCAGATCACCAGCTCATCAGCAAATGTGCCACCACCAGTGTCAGCAACTGCTTCAACTCCTTCTCGTTCAAGAGATTACTGTTAATTCATGATCCGGCCCTAGCGGCCTTTTTACTTTTTACTTCAGCTAGTAATTTTCAAGTTTCAGGGGGAATTCATATTTCACCCTAGCAATTTACTTTTTACTAAGACTGTTATATCATTTTTGTTAAAAAAAGGGCCAAGGGCCTAACAGAAAATGATGAAAGGTTTTAAAATTCCTCATCATGATTTTGTTATTTTGACAAAGACTTCTAACAAAATTTCAGCATGCGAGGAAGGTATTTTCCCAAAATTCTTCTCGCCCATGTAAGGAAATTCCTATATAAGCAAGAACAGAAGAGAACACAGGGTTCCAGATTTCCTGAAGAAAATGGCAGTGTAAAAGTTTTTGTATGCTTGTCGTGGAATTATCAATGCAAATACACAGAGCCCGTGGGGTTTCAGCGAAGAGAAGTTCTAGTTATGTATGAGGATTTCAGTCTTAATGCTATATAGTTCGTGACTCTTTCTTTGTGATATTGTATCATTGTTCTCTCCATTGTTTTCAATTTCCTTTTATCGTGTCTTGGAATGCGAGTAACTTGCAACCTCGGGTATGAATTTATCGTTGTCTGATACTCATGCTTTACTGGTCTATGTTGCTTTAAATATGGCTCATACACGATATGTCGTCTCGCTTAACACATCATTCATATTTCCTCTGTATTAAACATTGTGGAATGTTACTCTAATTGAACTGATTGATATGTATGGATTCTTAGTTCCTAAGCCCATATTATGTTGAAATATGTCTTCTGAGCACCATTTAATTGGTAGTTAGTACACCCCTTTCACTTTCTGCGCCCCAAAATATTTTTCTGTTTAAAATACCTATATGTCTTTGAGAAACTGGCCCTCTCTGACGAAAGTTGTCTCTAAGTTGTCTGAAGTATATATGTATTGAAGATTCCCTTCTTGTCTTTACATTGTCTTTATAACTTGCTAAATCTGAAGGTAGTTTGGTCCCATCCATATGATGATGCTTTGCACAAGTTGAAAAGGTAGAGAGTCCTAAGCTGATAATAAGCCTGAAATATACTTTATACTCCCTACTGTTTAAGATGTCCTAGGCACTGGTCTTTGTCAACTCAAGGCTATCTCTAGGAGCTACAACATCTTTCTAGCGCCGTTGCTGGGGACGAAGTCGAAATAAATTAAAATCCCTGGGCCTCGACAAACCTATTCACTCTTCAGTTAGGTGAGCATGAAGAGTTGAGAGTTGTACATTCCTCACCTTGGCGACTCCACATTTGTGTTGTAAGTTAATTTGTTTGCAGTCCTGGCTCCTCGTAAGCCGCACCTGAGGTCAGATACATCTCAGCCAAAGACACCTTCTGTGTCTAACCCAGAAAGGATCCTACATAGAAGGGGTTGGAGGGAAAGGCAGTCAGTTCATACCGAGATTCCTGAATTCTCCCTAGAAAACTTTCCATATCTTCCGTCCTCTTCCTCTCAAATCGCCCAAATACAAGGCCCTGACTCCATCATAAGAGATACTGGTTACTATTCAGAGAGCCCACCTCGGGGAGGTGTCCATACCAAAGACGAAGCCGAGTCTAGCAATACTTCACATTACTCTTTCCACCCTACCCCTGAAGTTGAGGAGATTAAGGAAGTTACTGAAGTATATGCTGTTCACAGCCCGACATTCTCGTCAAACCCTCAAGCCGCTGTTCACTACATCCCCATCATTATCCATACTTCACTTCCACCTTCTTCTCCTCCTCTTACGGCTCAGATTCTTGCATTACCTCCACCTCCTCCTCCAATGGCTAATGTCCCTGGTTTCCTGCAAAACAGATATGCTCCTTTGGATCTACCTGTAGTACTAAATGACTTGCCACAAGACTATTTGAAGATTCTGCCCAGATTCAATGGTGAGAATGAGATTGAAGCCCAGAAACATATCGAAGTCTTTTTCTCTTTCACAGAGAATTTCAATGTGGAACATCTGGATGTGGTCCTAAGGATGTTCATGCAATCCTTAGATGGGGAAGCTAGAAAATGGTTCAAGACACTTGGAGCTCGTTCTATCAACACATGGGAGGGAATGGAGGATGCTTTCATCAAAAAATGGGGAGAAAAGAAAGATCATGGTAATGTTCTTACCGAATTCAACACTCTGAAAAAGAAACACAATGAAGGGGTGTCAGAATTTATCAGAAGATTTAACAAATTGTACCTGAGTCTCCCCGCCGATATGAAGCCTCACCAGACCGCTGCCAAGGTCATTTTTGTGGCAGCATTTTATTCTGAATTCGGTTTCTCATTGAGAGAGAGAAAGCCAGCCACTCTGGACGATGCACAGACGGACGCACTGGAGATAGAAGCAAATTTTGTCTCTACTGGAAAATCCAAAGGGAAACAGGAACATGTTGTTAGAAGGAGGGGAAAAGAGGAAGTATCCACCTCAAGCCAAGACAAAGATTCAGCTAATGACAAGATTGAAGAAATGAACAAGATGATCAAGAATCTCTCAAGTAAGCTGATCAAGCTTGAGATGGAGGCCAAGATTTCACCCTTAAATAATTTCCAGAATGCTCCAAACAGAGGTTTTAACCCTCAATACAGAAAGCCGCCCTTGCAGATACTGCAAAGGGGGCAGAAGGAGCAGCAAGATTAGGTACCGCATCCTTTATACTTGGAAGGGCAAGTAGAAGGTTCTACCGAAGACATTGCTTGTGAGCAAGAAGAGACCTGTCTTATTTTCTCAGACCATGATGACATTGAATGTCCTGTTCACAAAAGTGGCGAGGAGGAAGTACAAACTCACTCAGAAGTCAAAACTGACGAAAGCACTGAGGATCCGAAGATTAACAACTACTGCCAACAGTTTGTCGACTTCATCCAGGCTCAGTTTAATAGGAAATATGACCTCAGGTCCTCCAAAAATAGAACCCGCACTCAAGATGAAGAGGAGGACACACCCCAGAAGTCAGAACCTGCACAGAAGGAGGTCAACACTCAAAAACCCCCAGAAAAAGGTAAGAGGCCCCTCAACCAAACCCTGCAATATGATGCTCTAATGCCTTCATCCTCACAAGTAACTGCACCCCCTAAGGTCGAGCCCATCGTAAAAGAAGTTAAGCCTCCCCTCCAAAGCAAAGATTCAAAAGAAAAACAGGTGTCAATAGATAAGCCGTCATCTGTCTTTAATTTACAAAAAGAACTTGAAAAATTGAAAATCCCAGTTCCTTTGACTAAGTTGTTAAAACAACCAGCATATCAGTCCCAAGTCACATCCTTCATGCTTCCCCCAGAAGCAATACACATCCCTGACAGTCTCAAATTACAAGAAGAAATACCTATGGTAGTGTTTGGTCCACATGTCGAAGAATTAGACCCATCTACACCTCCCTTTTACGTGTCTTTGGTGATCCATGACCTATTACTCCACAATTGTATGTTAGACTCTGGAGCCTCCCACAATCTAATGCCTCTGTCTGTCATGGAACAATTAGGACTCCAGATCACTCGTCCATATCAGGACCTGTACTCATTTGACTCCAAAAGAGTTAAGTTCTTGGGCATGATTAAGGACCTGGTGGTCAACCTGGCCCAAATCCCAGCTAAAAGTGTATTAATGGACATCGTGGTGGCTAACATTCTAGCCTGTTTGGGTATGCTACTATCAAGGTCCTAGGGAACAAAAATTGGCGGGTCAATTAAACTAGATCTAACATATGCCACCATCCCAATTTTTGGCGAGCAGGAGAGGAGATTATACAGGGAGACCAGATTTGTAAAAACGGTTACCAAAGCTGACTGTTCAGAAAATTCACCGGTCTACAGTAAGGATAGAGATTTTTCGTGCTTGATGTTAGAAGAAGATTACAGTTATGCCCAGGAACCTTCCTTATGTCAAATAAGGACTCAACAATCCCTAGAAGGTCTTGAAACAGGGGTATGGACTCTACATTTCGATGGGGCAAATTCGAAAGAAGGTAATGGTGCTGTAGTTTTATTGATTTCCCGTATAGGAAAATGGGTCCCACTTTCCTTCAAATTAGAGTATGAAGCCACCAATAACGTGGCTGAGTATGAAGCACTTTTGCTGGGGCTACAGGCAGCCAGGAATATGAATATATAAACCCTGAAGGTCTTGGGTGATTCAGAATTAGTGGTCCGACAGATCAGAAATCAATGTCAAGCTAAACATCCTCATTTAAGAGCTTACAGGAATGAAGTATGGGACATGGTGGAGAACTTTTTCTTAGCTTTTAATATTCAGTTCATGCCCCGGGAGCAGAACCGGATGGAAGATTCACTTGCAGTAGCTGCTAGCACCTTCCGGCCACCCCAAAATCCCCTCCTGAGGTATGAGATAGAAGTAAAGTACCGACCTTCGATTCTAGACAATTTCAAACACTGGCAAGTGTTTGAGGATGATGAACAAGTGAAAAGGTTTCTAGAGACAGTTGGGGAGTTCTCTAATATGGAAATCGATTGTTGTGAGGGGGATGATGTTGAGAACCAATCAGAAAACAAGTGGGAAGAAAAAATGGCCGGGAGCAAAGTGTTACAGCTGAAGAGAAATGTCATCCCTAGAGGCCTGGTGCCCCTAGAAAGACTGTTTGACAAAAATGATGTCCCCAGGCAGCCCAGCAAAACGACAGATGAAAACCAGGTAGAAGACCTAAATCTGGGTACTGAGACTGAACCCAAAATTGTGAAATTATCCAGAAAGGTCCCGGACGACTATAAGGAGAAGTACCTACAATTATTTCAGTCTTATAGGGATGTATTTGCATGGTCCTATCAAGACCTGAAGAAGTTTGATATCAGCATTTTGTAGCATGAAATTCCCCTGAAGGCAGATGCAAGGCCTCACAAGCAGAAGCTCAGACAAATAAACCCTCTACTACTCCCCTCCATTGAGAAAGAAATCAAGAAGCTGTTAAAGGCTAAAATAATTGTGCCATTGAAGTACTCTGAATGGGTGGCAAATCTAGTCCCTGTCTGAAAGAAAAATGGAGAAATAAGGTTGTGCGTGGATTTCAGAAATTTGAATAGAGCCTCCCTGAAAGACAATTACCCATTACCAAAGATGGACCACATTCTGCACAAAGTGGTGGGGGCCTCTAGGATGTCTATGATGGATGGTTTTTCGGGTTATAACCAGGTGGTTGTACTCCCAGAAGACCAGAAGAAGACTGCTTTCACCACGCCCTGAGGTACATTCATGTACGCTAGGATGCCTTTTGGGCTGATTAACGTAGGGGCCACATTTCAGAGGGCTATGGACATAGCTTTTGTTGGGGAACAAGATAAATTTATGGTGGTCTATCTGGACGATATTACAGTATTTTCGAAAGATGACGCCGAGCACATTCAACATTTACAGGGAACTTTTGAGAAATGCAGAAGGTATGGTCTTTCCCTAAATCCTCAGAAATCTTTGTTTGCATTAGAAGAGGGTAAGCTCCTAGGACACATTGTAACTAAGGATGGTGTCAAGATTGATCCTAAAAGAGTGGAGGTTATAAATGGCATCCCCCTCCCTAGGAATAAGAAAGAAGTCTAGGTGTTCTTAGGACGTATCAATTTTCTGAGAAGATTCATCCCTAACTATGCTGAGATAGTTAGGCATATAACAGATATGTTAAAAAATAATAATGAGGTGAAATGGTCACCAGAATCGAGGCAGGCCTTTGCCAGGATAAATAATGCATTTGTTGAGGCTCCTGTGCTGGCAAGGCCAGATTTCACTGAACCATTTATGATTTTCTCTTTCACATCACCTCATACAGTAGCTGGAGTTCTCCTATAGAAAAACGAGGATGAGTATGAACAACCCATTTCTTTCTTTAGTCAGGTGCTTCACGACGCAGAATTGAAATACAATATATTGGAGAAGCAGGCCTATGTCCTGGTAAAGTCCCTCAAGGAATTTCACATGTATATTCTGCCGTCTCACATTACTGCATTTGTACCCACCACAACGGTTAAAGATATCCTCGTTCAGGGTGACAGTGAAGGAAAAAGGGGTAGGTGGATCGCAAAGATACAGGAATACGATCTGGACATCAGACCAACTAAGTTGATTAAAGGGCAGGGGCTAGCAAGAATTTTATCAGAGTCAAATCATCAAGCTTTGGGCATCAATTTATCTATGATTGCAAATGAAGATTCTGAGGAACAGACAGGGCAGCAAGAAGTGGAAATGGCCACTCAGAAAATACTGATGAAGTATCTTACTAGTCCTTGGTACAAAGAAATAGTTGAGTATCTCCTAACACTCAGCTGTCCACCCAGCTGTGATAAATCAAAATACAGAGCATTGAGGCTGAAATCACAAAAGTAAACAGTTGCCAATGGTCAGCTATATTGGAAATATCTTTCAGGCATACTGTTATTATGCCTCACAGAAGGCGAAGTGGAGAACATAATGATCGAGTTTCATGAGGGAATATGTGGAGGACATTACAGCTGGAGGAGCACAGCACAGAAAATTCTGAAGGCTGGTTTCTACTGGCCTAAATTGTTTGGAGACGTCTTTGCTTGGGTTAGAGCATGTGACAAATGTCAGAAATTTGCTGAAAAACAAAAGTTAGCGGCTCTGCCCCTGATTCCTGTACACGTCGATGAACCTTTCAAACAGTGGGGAATTGACTTCATACGCGAGATTCACCCGCCCTCAAGTGGACAGCATAAATGGATCCTAACTGCCACAAATTATTTCACGAAACAGGTGGAAGCCATACCTGCACGAAATGCTACAGACACAATGATAATTAAATTCATGGAAGAGAACATTATATCCAGGTTTGGATGCCCTGCTAGAATAGTGACTGAAAATGCCCAAGCCTTCAAATCTACAAAATTTGTGAATTTATGTAAGCAATATAATATCTCTTTGGGTCACTCTACAACTTACTACCCACAGGGAAATGGTTTGGCGGAATCATCAAATAAAACGTCGGTGAGAGCTCTAAAGAAGACAATAAACGAAAATCAGAGGAACTGGGATTCCCAACTGAAGTTCGCTCTGTGGGCAAACAGAATTAATAGTAAAAGAGCAACTGGGAAATCTCCCTATGAGTTAGTATATGGACGAGCAGCTGTGTTCCCTATACAATTAGCTTTACCCATGGCTCGTTTATGCAAGAGACTCAGGAGGAACCTGATGGCATAATTAGAAGAATTAACCAGCTGGTGGAGCTAGAAGAAACGCGCAATCAGGTGAATCAGAGGCTAATAGAATACCAGGAGAAAATGAAAGAGCTGTTTGATCAACATGCTAAAGACAGAAAGTTGCAGGTAGGGGACCTAGTACTCAGGTGGGACGTGCGAAGGGCTGATAAAGGAAAGCACGGTAAATTTGACCCCCTTTGGTTCGGCCCTTTCAAAATTGCAGAACAAGGTGGCAACAATACTTTTAGGCTGGAGAATTTGCAGGGGGATTTGTTGGACGCCCCTGTCAATGGTTAGTTCCTCAAGCCTTATTTTCAGTACTGATCTGGGCCGAGAGGGCCCGATGTATCATATTGTATATTATTTCCTGTTTTACGCGTTGTTTTAATAATGTGTGTGGGTTGAAGAATCATGGAGAGAAGAGGTAAAAGTTGAAGAAGATGAGAAGTGGCGTTCACAAAAGACAAATAGGTGGCCTGCGTGGTTCTCAACACATTCAAGGATAAACGTGCCGTCCCTAGGTGGAGCCAATGTTGATCAATATTGACTCAGAAGTCATTGATTTATTAAATGTTAATAGGCTATGGGTGGAACATTATATCAAAGAGTGAAATATTTGAAGAGATGGTCGAAGAGAAACAAGGTAAAGGAAGTCACATACATAAAAGCCAAAGGTGGAGTTAATGTGAAAAGGCTAAAGTATAGAGCAAAGTGGGAATAGTAATTTTAAAAGGTGCAAGGTTTCTTTCTGGTGCCACTTTCCATCACAAATTGCATTCATGCCACTCTCTGCCATCGCACTTTCCACCTTTGCGATTTGCGATCATCGCAAATCGCACCCATCGCAGATCCGCCCCATCGCAAAAGCGTAAAGCGCAGTTTTCTGTTTGTGCCACTTTCCGTCATCGCACTTTCCGCCTTTGCGATTTGCGATCATCGCAAATCGCACCCATCGTAGATCTGCCCCATCGCAAAAGCGCAAAGCGCAGTTTTCTGTTTGTGCCACTTTCCGTCATCGCACTTTCCGCCTTTGCGATTTGCGATCATCGCAAATCGCACCCATTGAAAATAGCACCCATCGCTGATCTGCCCCATCGCAAAAGCGCAAAGCGCAGTTTTCTGTTTGTGCCACTTTCCGTCATCGCACTTTCTGCCTTTGCGATTTGCGATTTCCGTATTGGGTCCCACCTCGTATGTTCATTCCCGTACCCCTCATGCGCATTTCCGTTGCATTTCATGTGTTTCCTTTGCATTCCCACCAAAGTCTGAAGGTTTCACATTTTACGTTAAAATTTCAATGTTTCATATGTATTCCGTCATGTGCATAAGTTATTCCACGATGCATTTCCCCACCAAACCCTATCATAAACCGTACCATTTCCTTTTTCACCATTTTTACGTAGAAAACACTGTTTGACCACCGCCGCACCACTGTTCTCCAGTCCTCCATAATCACCCCCCGCATGCATGAATATCATAATCCAGTCCATTGTTTTGCAGGGTTATAAAGAGGGGAAGGCCGCCAGGATTACACAGTCCCTATTTGCAGCGGCAAGTCTTCACAGACAAAGCTTCAAGGGCCTTATAGCAACTTGCAGACAGCGCGGACCGTTTTGATAGAGTATGAGCCGAAATCACAGAAGCAGGGCTTCCATCATGCTGGGACTCCACTACTCCTTCTACACTTCGACCATTAACAGAATATGAAGCATACCTGCAGGAGGAAAGAAACCGAATGGATGTCTTGTCAGACAAGGTGCACATTGTATGCTAGCCAGATCGCCAGCTCATCAACAAATGTGCCACCACCAGTGTCAACAACCGCTTCAACTCCTTCTCGTCCAAGATATTACCATTAATTCATGATCCTGTCCTAGCGACCTTTTTATTTTTTACTTTAGCTAGTCATTTTCAAGTTTCAGGGGGAATTCATATTTCACCCTAGCAATTTACTTTTTACTAAGACTGTTATATCATTTTTGTTCTAAAAACGGCCAAGGGCCTAACAGCAAATGATGAGAGGTTTTAAAATTCCTCATCATGATTTTGTTATTTTGACAAAGACTTCTAACCAAATTTCAGCATGCGAGGAAGATATTTTCCCAAAATTCTTCTCGCCCATGTAAGGAAATTCCTATATAAGCAAGAACAGAAGAGAACACAGGGTTCCAAATTTCCTGAAGAAAATGGCAGTGTAAAAGTTTTTGTATGCTTGTCATGGAATTATCAATGCAAATACACAGAGCCCGTGGGGTTTCAGTGAAGAGAAGTTCTAGTTATGTATGAGGATTCCAGTCTTAATGCTATATAGTTCGTGACTCTTTCTTTGTGATATTGTATCATTGTTCTCTCCACTGTTTTCAATTTCCTTTTATCGTGTCTTGGAATGCGAGTAACTTGCCACCTCGGGTATGAATTTATCGCTATCTGATACTCATGCTTTACTGGTCTATGTTGCTTTAAATATGGCTTATACACGATATGTCGTTCCAATTAACACATCATTCATATTTCCTCTATATTAAACATCGTGGAATGTTACTCTAACTGAACTGATTGATATGTATGGATTCTTAGTTCCTAAGACCATATTATGTTGAAATATGTCTTCTGAGCACCATTTCATTGGTAGTTAGTACTCCCCTTTCACTTTCTGCACCCCAAAATGTTTTTCTGTTTAAAATACCTATATGTCTTTGAGAAACTGGCCCTCTCTGATGAAAGCTGTCTCTAAGTTGTCTGAAGTATATATGTATTGAAGATTCCCTTCTTGTCTTTACAGTGTCTTTATAACTTGCTAAATCTGAAGGTAGTTTGGTCCCATCCATATGATGATGCTTTGCACAAGTTGAAAAGGTAGAGAGTCCTAAGCTGATAATAAGCCTGAAATATAATTTATACTCCCTACTGTTTAAGATGTCCTAGGCACTGGTCTTTGGCAACTCAAGGTTGTCTCTAGGAACTACAACATGGTGAGTGCATAGACTAGGATGGATTCCTTTCATATCACTATATTCCCATGCAAATGCATTTTTATATTTCTGTAACGGCTGTATCAACAATCTGTTTTATCCAGTAGTCAGGTTAGGATTAATGTTTAAATATTTCCCAGGTTCAATTTCAACGGGACTGCTGGTAGTATGCGGATTAGTTCTCAAATGTTCAATGATTACTTCATCTACCTCATCCTCTTCCCCTAGATCTCTAATGGAGGCAACAAAGAGTGAATTGATAATAAAACCATTAATGATATCATCCTATGCTTCATCATTAAATTATTGTGCTTTTCCAAGCGTGAGGAGAGGTAGGGAAAGATCAGATTCAGGTTCAAATTCGTCCCACCAGGGACTACTCAAATCCATGTGAGGTTTTGCTGGGGGTTAAAGGTTCAGGTTTTGAGTGGCTTGCCCATATGAGATCACCATAGATTCATACCTACATCTGATATATGCATCTGCAATGGCTAGCCACGGTCTTTCCAAGATTAAAGGATGACCCCCTAGATTGGATTTGGTTTTTAAAATGAGAAAATTAGCCGGATAATTCCAAGAAGCCACAGTGATAACAACATCTTTTATCATTCCTTCGGGCTTGACAGGGGACGTATCTACTAATTCAAGCACTGTGGGTGTAGTTCTAAGTCCATGAAGTCCTAGGGAGATAAAGAGGTCTTTAGTCATGACATTAATGGCTGCCCCCAAATTAATCAAAGTGTTGGTTATGGGTTGGTCATCAATATGGACAGTCACTGTAGGATTCCCTGGGTCATTATATTTAGTTAATAGAGGCTCATCAATCATAAGATCGGACAGTTTCCCCATAAGATGGATAGTATCAGGGTCTTTTGGTTTTCTTCCAGGCTTTTTGACACACAGATCCCTCACTGTTTTAGCATAGATAGGTACTTCCTTAAGAGCCCGTAACAATAGAAACCACACATACAAATTTTTTAGTTCCTTGAGGAATTCAGATTCAGGTTCTGAGGCTGGCCTAGTTTCAGTTAATCGTTGAGGGTGTGGAGGACCCTGTTTCTACAGCTGAGTCAGCTACCACAAATGCACCAACCTTGCTCGGGTTGGCTGTTGTAGAAACATCATACCCTCCCGAGCTTGCTGCTACAGGTGTAACAGCTGGTGCTGTATCAGCTGTTACATGTCTAATAGATGTCTCAGAATCGACCATATCCTTCCTAGGTGACTCACATTCTTCTTCGGTGATAATGGGAGTATGTTCAGGTCTGATTACTTTTCCCGACCGAAGCTTAACCTCATTGAGTCCAATGGGAATAATAAGATAATTCTAGAAGGTACCTGGAGCACCTATGCTCAGGGCTTCCTTATTATTCGGTTTGGGGTTAGGTTGCACAGGTAATTGGGGTCGGACAGAAGGTGCATGATTTTGAAGAGAAGGCAGTTGTAACTGATGTTGCATTGGTAGTGCAGCGGGTACTGGACCTTGGCCATTACCTCTCCAATTCTAGCTCCAAGTATGAGGTTGCGATGGAGGAGATTGCATTGGAGGTGGGGAAGGCCACTGGTTCCATGGTGAAGGAAATTGTGTTGAGGAAGGAGTAGGATACTTCCATGGATATTGTTGAATATTATAAACATTATTCTAAGGATAAAAAATAGAAAAATCTGAGGCATACCTGTATGTCATGGATTCCATGGCCTCTTTGATCTGATGAAATAGGAAGACTAGACATCCTCGCTTGATTCTTGAAGTATGACCTTCATTCTAGGCAATTCAGGACATTGATTTGTAGAATGTGCCAATTCGCAGATGTTGCATAGGCTGACGCTACTCAGTCCAAATTGTCTTTCTAGATGTTTCTTTTTGCATCGGGGACAAAATATTGCTAAGGTTGCTTCAACTTCTGCTTGTTATTTCTTAACTTGTACCGTAGTGATCTGGGCAGAGAGAGTGCTAAGGAGGTTAGTTTTAAAATATTCAAATAGATTTCCGATCTCTGCTCTGGTTAATCCTCCATTGGTGGACTTCCGTATTTGGAATGAAGGGTCCCGAATTGAAATTCTCCCTTAGACCAATCCTCTTGAGCTCCGCAGGCAAAGCTTCATTATTTCTTCAAGCGGTTCTTGTGATATGTCTCCTTTTCCCAATAGGTTCAAATGGTCCAGAAAGTCAACTCTTATACCTCTTAAGAATACTGGTTTCAGAATTTTTGGGGCTAAGTTACTAAACTTAGACCTTTGTAAATTGTAATGGAATCGCTCCATATAGTATTCCAAGCTCTCCTCCTCCTTCTGTGCAATTCTAAAGATCTCTTCCTTCAAATCCTTGGTTCGACAGTAATCTTGATACTTAAAGAGAAAGGCCTCCCACATGTCATTCCAGGTTTGAATCATGCCAACACCCAGTCTCATGAACCATATTAATGCTGCTCCTTTTAGAGTATAAGGAAACAACTTCAGCTTCTGGGTGTCTGAAGTGTAGTCATATCCTCTACACAGCATGTCGAATTCGAACAAAAAGTATCAGGATATTGAACAACCATCCCTTGAAAGGATGGTAGGGATGACAGAGGAATATTTTTCATAGGAGCCTCATCCCTTGTTACTATTATTTGGAATTCAAAAGTAACAGAGCTATTTGTCTTGACATTCTCATCCCCCATGGTTGATTCTTCTTGATGGGATGAAATGTCCTCAGAGTATGTAGGAGATTGATAAATAAAAGGACCAGGATGTTCCAAGACCAAATGTTTGACTGCCATACAAGCGTCCAAATGATGATCAATCAAATGTTGTTCCTCAGGTCCCTGATGCTCCCCACTGGTCTCCCCTTGTCCTTCGATTCTTAGATTCGGATCAATGATTTTCCACTATTGTTTTAGATTTGCAGTCTTGATATAAGGAGTGGATATGTTGTTCAAAGGGTGGCGAGGCCTAGACACAGAAGGCACTTATGCCTCAGGCTTTGATATAGTAGCCGATTTTGTGGTCCTGTCTTCCTATTATCTCTGTATGAAGTAGATTGTTCATTTTCTACCCTTGAGATCATATCTCCAAAGAGTGTCTTTCTCCCAAGCCTGCACTCTTCTTTTCCTTCTTACGACCCTTATTTCTTGTAGTTAGTAGAGTGGGGGGTGTTTTTGGATTTTTCTATCATCCTACTGGCACACATAGAACCTATGTGTATCAATTCATCCTACAAGTGCATCAGTTTCTACAGTGGCGAGCCTGCCCAAGTACGTTAGAGCGCTGCGCATGTTATTACCTTTCATCTTACCGCCCAACGAATGTATAGATGAAGAAACCCTAAAGAAAACACTCAAAAATCACACTTCTAAGTGTCCCAGCAAGACATTGGTGAGCCCGCTTAGGTATTTTAGAGTGATGCGCAGGTTCTTACCTCTCGTCTTACTGCTCGACAATTGTGTCACTGGAGACACACTAAAAAACACATAGAAATTGCACCTCTAAGTGCCCCAGTGTAGCATTGGTGAGCCCGCTCAGGTATGTTAAAGCGATGCCGAGGTTCTTACCTCTTGTCTTACCGTCCAACAATTGCAGACTGGGTACACTCTATCTCCTAAAAAACAACTCTAGTTGATTGGATCGTCATTGCCATCCCTGGAAACGGTGCCAAAATTTTGGGCTGTATTAATCACGGTTAAATGACTAAAGCAGTACACATAAATTATCAATCCAGGGACATCTTATATTTCAATGACAACCGCACTGTCTGTGTCGATACATCAAACCAGAAGTAAATCCAAATAAAGGAAATCATTGCTGAAGTAAATGCTGGAAAGAAATCACTCATGCATAAATAAAATGATCTAAAAGATTGTGATCACACCTCAATTAATCTATCCTAGCACGCCACACAATAGTTACCCAGCTGGTATCTCTAATCTCACATGTGTAACAACATATAAAATATTGGAATTGAAGCAGATCTCTTCATAGCTAATAACAAAAGCAACAAAACTTCCACTGATACATAAAGAAAATAGAAATATGTATATATACAGCTACCTTAATCACTGCATTCCCTGCTAAAGAGGAGGTCCCTTCCTCCCTAGCACGGCACAGGAAGAGAAAGAAACGAATAGAAACTAAATTAGATGATGCATGTAACATCAACAACATGATAACTTGTATTAATATGATTTTTTCTCCGCTAACCTTTCTACCTCAAGGGTCGAGAACTATATAGTGGTTACATCTCAGAAAAAACGAGGGATGGATCAATCATTTATGATTCTCATACTGATCAAAATAGAATACATATGGTTACAACCACTTTCTTAAAAAAAGGTATGACTGGAAAAATATAGATTGCAATAAAAACTGCCTAGAGGCTGTTATCCAAAAATACAATACTTAATAACTTCTACAACTATCACAATAAATCACAACTGTAGCATAACAGCTAAAGGACAAGTCAACATCAGAAGTTGACGAGATCCAGTCAGTGGTACAACTATAACAACAATCCGTCAGTGGGTCTGTAACAACATGGTGTAACAGCTCACTGTAACAGCACACCTTTAACTGCTCTTGTACGCCTCATGATCTATATATTTTGTGCTACAAATAGTATCTGGAAATACAACAAAAGACCATAGATCTTCTCCAAACATTCATCCTCAGTTAGTCATAAAAAGACACGATACATCATAATAATTGATGAAATGGCAAGGTAATGAAAATAAAGTGAAACAACACAAGTTAAGATAGAAAGGTAGGAAAAATAGGCAAAGATAGGCCCAATGGTTGTAGTCATGAGGTAAAATGGGGGAAACAAATATAAGAAATAAGTACAAAACCATCACCCAACAATACCCACAACAAGGTGTTGGGGATGAATCTCCACCCAAATTTAAACAAGTTGCAACCAATACTTCTTGCACCTATCATCCCCTAGCCCTCAACCAACTTACTACTATCAATTATTTTCTTCCTGCAACATTTCCTTCCTCAAGAATGAGTGAATGAATGCATGCCTCTTCTTCCCTCTTCTCTGCCATTAAATAGAAAAAATTGTTCCAAAAACCATAAGGGGATTGGAAAGGGATTTGCATGTACACCATCCATGTGTCCACGAAAACTTTTATTTTATTTATTTATTATTAAATTTTTTTGTTATTTGTCATTTTATTTATTTATTCATATTTTTTTCTCACAACCTATTACTTATTTTTTCACTCATATGCCATAAAAACACTTATAAATCACTTGTTATTGCATCATCCTACTATTTTTCCATGAATAATCAAGCATCAGAGATACATTAGATACAATAAGGTAAAATTCTAATATATTTCTAGTTCTAAGTGTTTTACTTATAAATTTGGCTTAATTTGCAAAGGTCATGGAAACTGACATATTCTAAAGCCCTGATAACATTTTATAATTGCATCCAAGGTTCAAATAGAATCTCATGTGGACAGGTCATCCTGAGCACATGGGTAGGTGTCAAATAAATCCTCTATGGTGTTCTGTATGTTGGGTGTGAGAAAAATATTATCAGTTGACCACAATTACATGGTGTAAAAACATTTAGTCAACAATTGTGTGGCCCATGGAGCATGTATCTAGATTACTTGGAAGTAGATCAACCTCAAGAAAGCATGAATAAATCTTCAGGAAGCGAAATATCAACAAACGAATGATGATGTATCCAATAAATATTATATGATGATGTATCCTATAATATTAGAAAATTATAGGAATCAGATATTCGATAGGAATATGACACGTAGTTATCATTTATCTACTCATATTTCTCGCAATAAGTTTCTGGGTTGCTTATTTTAAAGACATTAAATACAATTCGCTGAGAAGCGAGAATGATCATCTTTTGTATCTCTTTGGTCAATGTTGGAACTTTATGGTTATGTACACATTGCTTTAATTTAATAGAATAATGTACTTTTTTTACCATTACACTTCAATGAGAAGGTTACATTGGTGATAATCAAGTGTTTTTAGCATTTCTAAATGTCATGCATCGGTAGGAGGACCCCATGTTGCATAGAAGAGTTGTAGTATATTTATTTATTTTACTTTGTTTTAATATGTTTCATTTACTCTTTTAATTTTTCATTTTGATTTATAGATCTTTTCTCACTACTTTACTTTCTTTTACAGGTCTCAAGCGCTTGAATTAAAATAAAAAACACAAAAACATTTACTTGTCGCAACTTCTTTCATTAAAATTTGCATTCATTCACATTCTCAGGCGTTTATAGGCATACTCAACTTCATTCAGATAGCTCGGATCTTTCGCACAACATTTTTAGGCATATCATTGTTTTAACAAGAAATGGATTCTAAGTTTTGTATACACACACCTTCTGAAGTTTTCGAAACAATTTCACAAGTCCTTAAATTCTCAAGATCGACTTCTTTTCCTTTCATAGTTAGTTTCATTCATACCTTGCTTTCTTATATAGTATTCATTTTGTTTTATAGTTACCATTTATTTTGTAGAGTAATTGTCTACTATCTTTCATAAATTAGAATGCAAAATCTTTCATAGTATAAACTGTCATTATCTTTCATAGATTAAATACATAAACTCATAGATTAGAAATTAATGCTTTCATATTGTAAACTATCTTTACTTTTCATAACTCAAAATTTAATTGCTTTCCTAGAATTAGCTTATTGCTTTACAAGCTTAAAATAGTTGGATCAAATTTATTGTTTTCTATAGATTAGAAATTGATTCCTTTCCTATAATATATTATTCTTGCCTTCATTAATTGGTTTATGTCCTTAAATTTCATTGAAAAATATGTGTTCTTTGTTTAGACTTCATATCATAAGTATAATTTCATTACTGTAACTATTTCTTAAATTAAGATTTGCATTCCTTGATCATTTGTTTCTTGCTTCTAGTAGAATAGATTCCTTGTTTTGGATGAAAATTGAAAAGCTAATATCCTAGAACATATAATGTAGTGTGAATCACAAGTGTATGAACCTGGATTGAAATTTTAATGTAAGTAATTTGAAGCATAATTAAATTACCCCATATAAGGCTTATAGAGTTTCAGATTCTCTACATTCATTATGAGTAAATGTGCATGTATAGGGGTAGACTGGGTCTCTAGGTGTTATCTTCCACCTTTTTTGGTATCCCAAAGGGACCATATTACATAGCCTTGATTTTATTTCCAGGATCCTGTATCCTTTCCTTCCTCAACTATAACAATACTTTGTATCCCACTTTGAATGAATTCTCTATTCTATGTTGATCATGCCTAACCTTATTTTTTTTCCTATGATTCTGCAACATCTCATGTACATGTAGATGGGTGTGCCTAGTCTTCTCAACATTTTTTTTTCCTTTAAGGAATCCCTCATAAGATCCTCCCTCACTCCTTTCTATCCATATGCAATACCCAAAGGTTAAGGTGGAAAATATCCAAAACCGGTTTCAAATGGGGACTTACCAATATAAGTGTGGAGTACTATGTTATAAGAGAATTGTATATATACTACATTTTCATCCCAAGTATTTGGATGCTTTTGATTGTAGCCCCTCAAAAGACATACAAAATTCCTTTTCATTACTTCTATTTTCCCGTCTTTCTACAAATGGAATGTTGTATACCTCTTCAAATTTGCATCCATATTATTGCATAATGTAGTCCAAGACGCACTAATAAATCTTATGTCCCTATTTAAAAAAATTCTCCTTGGTATCCCAAAGTGAACCAAAATATATCTAAAGACAAATTTTGGTACTTCTTTCCCACAGGTGGTCTTTTTATAGAGAATTATAACACACATCTAACTAAACCTGTCAATTAATACCATGAATGGGTAGTCATGTCCTTTTCTAATTGTTGGTAAACCTCCCACAAATACTATGGAAATTTTTTCCCATGGATGAGTGGGTATAGGAAAGGGATGGTATAGACCTCTTTTCCTATTATTAGGCTTGATCGTACAACAAAGAAACCATCCTCTTATGAACTTAGCTACCTATTCTTGCATCCTAGGTAATTACACATACCTATGCAAGTTGGCCACTGTCTTCCCTACACCAAAGTACCCTACAACCTGGGAGGTGTGAGCCTCTCTAATCAACTACAAATTTTCATTTTTAGGAACACATAATTTATCCATCCTGTAGAGTAATCCATTATGGAGATGGTAGTCAATTGTTTTATTAACATTGCGCACATGAATCTCGCTCTGTAACTATTAAACAACTCTTTGAAGACTTCATTATTTTTATATGCCTCTTTATATGCATCATGGATTAACGGCTCCATGTGTGCAAGATTTTTGAAATATGTATCTTTGATGTGGGTGGTCTTGAAAGGATATTTTCCAATTAGTTTGTGCTACCTTTCATATGCTTAATCAATAAATGAAAGTGTTGTAGAAACCTTGGTTGATTATAATTCCTAGTCTATTGTAACTTAATTTGGGCCTACAATTAGTACTATAGTGGCCAGTGATAATTGTGGGTTACTTTCTCCTTTCCCCTTAGATAGTGTTTCCAATTTTTAAATGCTTGTACCATGGAATAGATTTCGTTGGTGTGGGTAGGGTAGTTAATAACTATCCCATTAAATACTTTAGAATAGTAGAATACATGGCTTCCTCCATGCATCAAGACAACTCCCATAACATGTCCACTTGCATATGTCTCCACTTCAAAGTGTTGTTGCAATTTTTGTAATGCTAGAACGAGTGCTTGACTAATATTATTATTTAACTCCTCAAAGGCCTTTTACCAACCCTTTCCCCACTGGAAACTCTATCCACTTGTTACCATGGAGTGGAGTGGTGCTACTATGCTATTGGAAATGAGATTATGAATTTCCTTAGGTATTGGGTTTACCTAGCGAAACTCCCGATCATAGAAAAATTAGTAGGATTTGGCCACTTAAGGATGACCTAAATGATATATATAACTCTCCTCCACCTATCACATATCCTTGATACAAAAAATACCACTATGTGAACTCACACCTCTTGAAATTTTCCAGTAGTTAGTGCTTCTTCAATATCTCTAGCACCTACATCAAATGTGCGATGTGGCCCCCCTATGTAGCACTGTATACAAGTATATCATCCAAATAAACAATAAACAATGAGTCTATAAAAGGGAAAAATATATCATTCATTAACCTGATGAATTTAGTTGGTGCATTGCATAGGCTAGACAACATAACTAACCACTCATACAAACCTTTTCTCATTTTGAAGGTGGTCTTCTAGGTTACCCCTTATTTTACTCAAACTTGGTGATACCCTGACCTTAATTCCAACTTGGTGAAGTATTTGGCCTATTGTAACTAATCCAGTAGAGAATCTATCTTGGGTAGGAATTACCTATTATTCAATGTAATTTTTTAAAATTCCCTATAATCAATGCATACCTACCAAGTACCACCCTTCTTAGGAATAGTTATAATGGGTAACCCACATGGTGAGGTACTTGGTCGAATAAATCCTCATTCCAATAGTTGTTGTGAACGCTTCTTCACCTCATTTTCCTTTATAACTCATGACCTGTATCACTCGATGTTTGGCAATAGAGAATTAAGAAACAACACAATCTCATGCTCCACTTCCCTCTTGTGTGGTATCCCTTTAGGCTCTTGGAACACGCCCGTGTATGCCTATAGAAACTCTTTTAATTGTTGTTTTTGTTCCTTAGAGCACCCCTCTAGGGATGGATTAGCTCTCATGGAGTCTTCTATAGAAGGATTTTCTCTTAAAAATAGAAAAACATACTTCTTTCTAGAAATAATGAAATTATTGGCCTCACTAGCAAGATATTTGACTTTCCCTTATGTGTGTTTATGATGAAGGATTTTCCATCCTTGATGAGGCGATACTCATTGGTTATCCACATGTACATATAAGGATTCCTAAATACAATGCTACATGTTGAAAATAGTAGCAAGAAATGCCTTCTTGACTTGTGCCTTAGTAGAGAAAGACTAGAAACAATTTTTCTTTAGCATGCACGAGTTCCTAGGAAATAAGACGAGTTCAAGGTGACAATT
Source organism: Pinus albicaulis (assembly GCA_034641835.2). NCBI lineage: Eukaryota > Viridiplantae > Streptophyta > Pinopsida > Pinales > Pinaceae > Pinus > Pinus albicaulis. The sequence continues at coordinate 1,592,178,408 of CM076579.1, read as the reverse complement.
TGACTCATGCATAGAGTTGGAGAGGTATTTTAGTGGATATCCAAGTGTGAATATATATTTCGAAAGGAAGAGTGAGAGTCTCACTGTCTAATTGAGGCTATGACGAGTTAGAAAATTCAGTTTGACTTAGTTAACAAATCAATCACAAGTCTAAGTTCTAAATTTAAACTTGCCAGTTTTAGCATGATCAAATCTCATAAAATGAGGACAAAGGTACCTTTGTAATCATAATATTGAGCACATGTTTGTGTGAGAGTTGGTTTCTAGTAAGAGCATGTAAGGAGAATACTATACGTAGTTTTACATATAGAATTTTCCTTGCAAGAGTATGCTAAGATTTAGGAATTCATTCGTAAATAATAAGGGATATCCATCGCTAAGAAATATGAGATTTACAATGAGATAAGAACAGAGGATGCATAAGGAAATAGCGAGCAAAGGTCGAATTCTTGCAAGGAGGTTTCGAGCTAAGTATCAGTAGAGAGAACAACCTTGTTTTTTGTGGAAACAATTTTCCTTGTAAAGAGATCAATTGCTTGATTTTTAGTCAATAAAATTCTACAGCTAGTAGTGGGTTATCCCAGTTGGGTTCCCTAGAAAATATTATGTAATTTTTATCATGTGACTATGCTTTTAATTCTATTTCTATTCCACTACAAATTTAAAGTAGAGGAATTAGGAGACTTGGTGAATCGAACCTAGTTTCAGTTAGTTCATCAAGCAGTTCCAAAATTTCAATGAAATTATACACCACATACATCAAGTGGAACTACATCCAATTCTACTTCATCAATAAAATTAAAACTAATAGAAAACTTTATCCTGCATTGTTTTTTTACATTTGTCTATACCTCCTTATTGATCCAAACCAATAGATATGGATTAGGATGATCATGAGTCTCTAGTTCCAGTTTCTTGACCAAATATATTGCTATGAGATTCACCTATGATATTGAGTCAAATAGAGCATCGATTCTCATCTTCTTGAAATGTACCTTTATATGGAAGAGCCTGGTCATTCCTTATCTTCCTTTGTTGAAGGCTACTGAAAGCACCCCCTTCTGCATTGATGTAAAAATAATATTTTCATCCATGTTCAAGTTGTTTCCACCTAATTTTCTTCTTATCATATTTCTTTCTATTCTTCGAGTTGAGCTATGGATGCAAATTCCAATACTTTTCCTATGTATGACGATTAATGTTATAATGGTTGTGGTGGGTTTTGAGATCTCTGCACTGCCATGTTGTGACTACTCTGATTGATGCAACCATTGGAAAGGTACTAGTAAGTATATTATGGAATATAATTCCATATTAAGGGTAGAACCACAAAAAATGGTCATTTAAGGCTTCAAAATGGTTCCTAAAGTTTTTCATCAAAATTTTCCAAACAAGGTCTGCCAATAAAAGTGAGTCTACAAGCCCATTTCTCTAAATTTTCCACTCTAATAGCATCAAGATAGCTGAGAGATAATATATTGATCCAATCCTAATAAAAAAACATTATAATGAAATTTAAAATTATTCTTATCTTTCCTACCCTGCCACCATTATTGTTGTTCACATTATTTCCTACATCACTTTTTTTTTTCATTCTTTCTTCCATTTTCCCATTATCCTTTGGATTATATTTTCACATAACATGGATATCATAAGACTAGAGAATAGTTGAAGAAATAACTTATATACTTGCATGGGGATGTAGAGGTGTCTGCCTCATTTGACTCACCACTTGACTAGTCACAACATTATCTATGAAACCAACCACACCATCTACGTGTGGTCTAGAGGCTTTGATTTCATGTGGTACGTATCTAACCTTGGTGCTTTAGTAAAAATATCATATGGATCCCTAGATTAAGAATAAGACAAATCAAGATACTAGGATCTAAAATTGGTCTCTTCCTTTGTGGCAACCCCTCATAGGTTGACATCCTTTGATATGCAACCTAACAAAGACTTTGGTAACCATTTAAATGAGAATTCTTTGGAAATACGGATTTAATCATATGGTGTCTTCTATGTCACTCTTAGATGTGATCAAATATGTGAGCTACATTATCTTAAATGTGATCAAATATATGAGCTACATTATGGTACTAAAATGAGGATAAAAGCTCAATATCCACTTCATCGGAAGCAAGTGACTGAAAATCATTGAGGAATTACATTAATAAAGCATTACATGTTCTAAAAGAACCTTGCTTGATCATGATTTCCCATTTTTTTATTAGCACAAAATTGTATGATAAAAGATTCTCAAATTGAGGTCATTATTTTATTGGATGAGCACCAAAGGTGAAGCATTATGGAAAACTATTTTTTACATTAGTGAAGCAAGGTATGAAACGTCGGCGGGTTGATCCACTATTCTAGAATTCCTTGCTGCATGATCACGACGTTTGTGGCCGTGTGAGTTTGGGGAACACGAGCACGACGTCAATGCTCGATTGGGTATTCTCGTGAAGTTGCTTCATTCACTATCGATATTACTGTTTTTGATATAGACTTCGTTCGAAATTCAAACACGGTTTTTAGTTTTATGCATGGGTTTTACTTTTATAATTTGAAGTTGAACTCTTTGCTATATAAATAAATAAGGGCACTCCAATCAATGCATTCTTTCTTATTGTTATGCTTGAGAATCCATTCTCTTCCGGTGGGCTATGGAGATTTGGGACGTTCCTACGCTTCTCTTTATTAGGAGAATGCATCTCTTCTTTTATTTCATTCTCTCTGTCACTCCTCACGTATTCTCCGCCGTTAAGTTATCTGATCATCGGCATTCTCATCTCAGCAATGCTTTTCATGAAGAAGCTCTGCTTGGATTCATGTCTGCTATCACATATGATCCATACCAATCATTGTCCATTTCTTGGAAACCACACGTTTCTTCCTTCTGTGAGTGGATGGGTGTCAAATGCAGTCAGCACAGACAGAGAGTGGTTTCTCTCAATGTTTCATCCATGGGATTACAAGGTATCATCTCTCCGCCAATCTCTCCTTTCTTAAGATTCTCGACCTTAGCAATAACACTTTTCATGGTCACATTCCTTATCAGTTGGGAAATTGTAATATTCTTTTTCTTGATCCGGTCAGAGTGGACAGAATCGGTCCATGGTGTTACCGTGGTATTTTCTCATGGTATCGGCCCATGGTATTTGTTGTTGGTTTTTGAGGGAAATAATAAAATAAGGTTCATCAAGTCTATAAAAAGGGATAGAAGCTAGGCATTTAGGATCATTCTGGTATTATCTATTTTATTGTGTTTGGGTTGAGAACTTGGCTTGGCCAGTTCTAGCATTGATCCCGGGACAAAAACCCCGTGGTGAATTTGTCAGGTGGATCCATCCAGGGTCCACGATTGTGCTTCAGTATTGGTTTTCTATTTTAATGAGCAGCCGAGCATGCCACCGCAAAGGCTCAGATATTTTTGGTGTAGGCATGTATCTTTGTTTTCAGTGAATAATATAAATAAAAGGTTGCATTTCCAGATCTCGTCTATGTTCATGGTTTTTACTGAATGACATTTTATTGAGAACATTATAATGTGCTAAATCTCACTAAATTATTAAGGTTTGGGATCTTACAGTGGTATCAGAGATGTGCATCCTGCTAGCTTGAGGGTTTATCACAAAATAATTTTGAGACTGATGGAGGGTTCGAGGAGAGACTAGTTTTTGGTGATCCGGCTTAAATCATCCTAGCTAGAAATCCATCAATTTTGGTGGCTTATTCACATCCACCCTAATTGATCTTTGCAGAAATATTGCCATATCCATCAATTAGTTTATGCGTGGCTTAACGTTAGAAGATTTTGCAGGCTTATAGGGCAGATCTATTGATTGAGGGTCGAGATCTATTGCCCCCCATCTAGAAATCAAGCCTATTTTCAATCCATGAGATCTTGTAGATTGAAGTTTTGGAGAGGACAATTTATGCTAAATCTAAGGTTAAAGAAATCGTTCAAAACCTCAGAGCTCCAATATTAATGCAAAAATGAGTTGATTCACTGTGCAGAACTAGGCCAATGGAATTTGTTTTTCTGGCTACCAATATTTGAAAGCTCAGGTGAGTTTTTACATGAGGAATTTTAGGCCAGATTCCAGGCATTATAAGACTAGCGGAACATAGAGGAAGTTCCAACTACCAGATCGAGCTATTTCCCACTCGTGTGCATCAATTGACTTAGCAATCCAGACTGTCAGGGCATCGGAAGGAAGGCTTGTGGTTAGATCTGAAGCAGCAGACATAGAAACCAGTGTTAGGGCTGACATTTGAGATCAGGGCTACTCAACAAGTTGCATATTGAAGCCAGTCGGTCGAGAATCTGAGACACAAGATCGTGGAGCCCCATGCAACACTGAAGGGCCATTCATCGCCACAGTTCCATGTGATCTATCCACTGCAACAGAGAGAGTGCCATTACGCCAACCAAGAGGGACGAAATCGCTGGAGTAGGTCACAGAGATTGGGCCCAGCTTCTCCCCGACCTACAACGAAGTCTTCCCACTGCACATTCGTGGTAACCTCATCACAGGTTCCACTGTTGTTAAGAGCCCGGGACTGCAGATTATCTAAGCGTCGAAATCAAAACTTTCGTGTGTAGAATCGATGGGGATTTGACCCATTGATTCGATCGACAATGAAATTATTGGGAGGTTTGTATACATTCAAACTGTCATGGAATAATTCATGCACAATCAAGTGAAGGATATTGCAACTCATTGTGGTGAAAAGGAGGGCGAACGGTATGCAGCGCCAGAGCTAGGGACGCAACCTCTGTGCAATATAAGAAGGTGCCAATACACCCTGTCGAAGGATGCAAGACTGCAGCTCGCTATCACACCAAGTAGAGGAGCGAAGCCCTGAAAGATGACGTTCAGCCCCCACCCTACAACACAACTCTTCAGTGTAACGAGTTGCTGTTGTAAGCTGTGGGCCAAACTAATAAATTGGGGGCTTATCTCTCATCGTATTGAAGCCATTCAATGTTCAACGTTCATAAGGGTGGATATATCCTTTAAGGGTATTGGTTGGAATTTAGGAGATATAAGGATTTAAAAGGGGTTTGATTTATATCCTTTACAACATAAGAGTTTCCATTGGTCAATAAGGCATACGTCAAGTATCCATATGGTGCATAGTATTAACACTTCTATTCAAAATAGAAAGGTCATCGATTTCCTTATGGAGGTTGAAGATTTAAGCCTAGTTCTCAAAAGGGTGTAAATCAATTTTATTGAAGAAAGCCGAAGAGAGAAGAAAAATTATTGAGATCCATTGATGCCAAACCACAATGTCATCATTTTACTTTTGGAAACGCCATAAGAATCAGCATAAGGATACATCAGTCAATTGTTTGGGCTACAATACTTCTGTGAATCACATATGGCAACAACATACAAATCAGAAGCAAGAGCAGAACAACAGGCCCTTCTCTCAAAAGGTCAATGTTATCCTTCCACAGTCAAAAGACATCTCGAAGGAAGGTGTAAAAAGCAAGTGTCTCTTTGAACTTGGATCCAAATTGCAGTGTACAAAGTTAGAAGATCTCCTCCTACAGCTAGACACATTAAATATGGCTTTGAGCTTGATAGAGAAATCAGAATGGGAAGGGTCAAGTTGGGCCTTGAAGCCATCCATGCTTGCTTTGATACAACCTAGGTTCTTGGAGCATTCTTGTGAAAATGTTAGACTCATAGTTGCCTCTTGTCTCAGTAAAATCATAGCCTTAACAACACCACTACTGCCCTACAATGATGAAATCATGAGGAGGAATTTTTGGGTAATGGTAGAAGCACTTCAAGGGTTGGACAACACCACCGTTCTTACTTTTTTCCAGAAGCACACAATTTTGGAACGTATGGCAAAATTCAGATTTGGTATGCTTATGCTGCATCTAGAGTGTGATGGTTTAATCCTTCAGATGCTCCAATACTTTTGCACCGAAATTACAGCGTCTCATCCAAACTTCATCAAAACAGACATGCAAAAGATCATGTCTCCGATCTTAGGAGAAGATAGGGCCATCTGCGAACGATTGAGATCCAAATTGTTGGCCATTTGGAGGAAGGAGCTAATTGTATCACCAGCTACTTATGAAGTAGCTGAGGGGTTGATCAAACAGAGGATCAAACTACTTAGAAAGAACTTAACCAAGGAGGAAATAACAAAGATTTGTGGAGATAGCAAGAATGAACTAAGGAGGAAAGGATTATGCTTTGTATGCAAGGGAGTTTGGGCACTGGACCATTCATGTCCAGATGATAAGGAGGCGACAAGGATGGAAAAATTAGAGACCTCTTTAGATCATGTGAATTCATCCATAAATGGATTCACCGGTTTTCAGGAGAGGGCCTATGAAGGATCTGATTAGTCAAGTACCAATGGTGAGCAGCGACACCATGCTCTTCTGAGAAACTTGCAGGATAAGTTGATCAGTCAGCTTGACAAAGTACATGACGAAAGGAAGGGGGTAATTCCTCTTGATGATGTGGTATTTGAGTCTATAAATACACCGGAGGACATCCATAAAGAGTATGGGCAATCAGGTATAAACAACAATCCACCAGTACATCCATGTTGGACAACCAAAGAGGATGGACAACTTATCCTCACATGTAAAGAGGTCCAAGAAGAATACACTCAAGGAGAATCAAATGAGGAGCTAGCCATAATAAATCAATATGATGAGCATGATCATGCAGGGCAGCATGACAAATATAGTATGCAGGATTAGTCATTTCTAAAGGGCCAATCAAAGGTTCTAGTTGAAGTAGTGGTCGTGGGGCATCCGGTGCAATCAAATATAGAGACATTCCGCAGTGCACTAGAATTTCCAATGAAAGAATTTCAGGAGAGGATCATGTATTTCAAGATAGATCTTATGTTGTTGAAGCAAAGAATTTGGACAACTCGAGACACTGTCTTACAGGAGAACAGAAAAATTGAGGAACTCATAGGGAAATGTGCCAAATCATCGACCAAGCTGCTAGTATTGAGGAACAACTCAAGTCCCTCACAAGGCCACATGAGGAGTACAGTTGGGAGTTACATAGCAGCGCTCTATAGGAATACATAGATAAGGCTTGCAACACCAACAACCCACCTTTATACATTGAGAAGAGTAGGGGAGAGTTCTCCAAATACATCATGTTGGGTAACCAAGTAGAGCAGCATGAATCGAGCATCTCACAACATCAACATAGTAGATTTGCAGATATTCATTCTTTCCCAAGTATGGATTGGCGAGAGATTATGAGTTGGTATTTTATTGTGGATTGATTCTTTGGAGGATACCCATAGCCGAGGGAGAATTACGGCTTGGGCCATTTGGTGCAGGCAGCGATGAAGGGTTGAAATGGTACCATAACCCACAGGTCCCAGGATTTAGGTGGCATTGGGATCTAGGAGAATCCAATGGGGGCAGGATTGGCCAAAGGATTGTTTGGGATCTAGGTAAATCTATTGAGGGAAGGATTGGTCAAAGGATTGTTTGGGATCTAGGTATCGAAAGATCCATTCAGGACCATTTAACATGGAGGGATGGAACAATACATCAGGTTGTATGGGATCCTGGTATCAATGTACAAATTCTTTTGTTGTGGATAGAAGTGGATTGCTTGAGGACAATTTGGGTGGGAGGATTTCTAATATTCCTTTTCTTGATCCGGTCAAAGTGGACGGAATCGGTCCATGGTATTACCGTGGAATTTCCCATGGTATTGGCCCATGGTATTTGTTGTTGGTTTTCGAGGAAAATAATAAAATAAGGTGCATCAAGTCTATAAAAAGGAATAGAAGCTAGGCATTTAGGATAATTCTAGTATTATCTATCTTATTGTGTTTGGGTTGAGAACTTGGCTTGGCCAGTTCTAGCATTGATCCCGGGACGAAAACCTCGTCGTGAATTTGTCTGGTGGATCCATCCAGGGTCCACGATTGTGCTTCAGTATTGGTTTTCTATTTTAATGAGCAGCCGAGCATGCCACTGCAAAGGCTCAAATATTTTTGGTGTGGGCATGTATCTTTGTCTTTTGTTAATAATATAAATAAAAGGCTGCATTTCCAAATCCCGTCTATGTTCATGGTTTTTACTGAATGACATTTTATTGAGAACATTATAATGTGCTAAATCTGACTAAATTATTAAGGTTTGGGATCTTACAGAAATTTATTGCATTTAAACATACTTTACCTGTATCTGAATCAACTCCACGGTTCTATTCCGCTCACTCTTAGTAGGTGTTGTAGTTTACAGATCATCTCTATGGAGACCAATAATCTCATAGGTACAATCTTGACCTAGTTGGGAAACATATCCTCTTTGGAGATAATAAACCTGGGTAGAAACAACCTTCACGACAACGTTCCCTCCGAATTGGGCATGCTAAGCCAGCTTAGATCTATACCGCCGGGGTTTAATAGTATCACAGGACAAATTACATCTCCCTTGTCTAACTGCACCAGTCTCCAACAATTGCAAATGGGAGGTAACCACTTTACTGGTAACATTCCTGCTGAGTTGTGTACCAAGAACACCCAGTTGACTATACTCGCTATGGGTACTAATCAGTTGAGTGGCAGCATTCCTGCTTCCCTCTTCAATTGCACGATCCTTCAAATTTTCGATATACCATACAACTAGCTCAACAGTGTAGTGGCCCTGGAGTTTGGTAAGGTAACGCAACTCAAATGGCTTAACCTAGGCAGTAATAACCTGGTTAGCAGCATCACCACGAGCTTGCCCATTCTTATTTCTCTTACTAACTGTTCCACCTTAGGAAAGATATATTTATTTAGTAACGACTTCAAGGGACATTTACCCTTTTCTATAGGTCATCTCTCTACTAAATTATACTACCTAAACTTGGAAGGGAATCAATTAACAGGAGAAATACCTACGCAGATTGGAAATTTAACTAATTTAACGCAGTTTATTTTAGACACCAATAATTTTATAGGGCCTATCCCTTTTGCACTTAATACACTTCAAAACTTGCAACTTTTAGATGTAGCGTCCAAATATTTACAAGGAAACATCCCTTCCAATATGGGCAACTCAAAATTTTAGGGTATTTAAATTTATTTCAAAATAATTTTAATGGAAGAATCCCTGATTCTATCACCAACCTCCAACAACTAAGATATCTATATCTTTCCTATAATCAATTATCAGGTAATATACCTACGGATTTAGGGAAATGTGTGAATTTACTAGAGCTAGACCTATCATACAATAGGCTCACTGGGAAAATACCTCCAGAAGTTGCAGGGCTTGAAAATTTAGCTTTTTATTTCAACCTTTCAAACAATTTATTACATGGACCTGTGCCTTTAGGAATAAGCAAGATGACTATGATTCAAGCCATAGATGTTTCTGCAAATCAATTAAGTGGCCATATTCCAAGTACAATCCAAAGTTGCAAAGAACTAGAGTACCTCAATCTTTCCCACAATGCACTTGAAGGTCTAATTCTAATTACACTCAATGAACTTCAAAGCCTTGAGGACATGGATTTATCCTACAATAATCTATCAGGTGGAATAACTCAAAATGCTCCATCATTGTAATTTTTCTTTCAACAAGTTGTCAGGAGAAGTCCCTAAAGGAGGAGTTTTCAAAAATCTTAGTGCCATGGCATTCATGGGAAATCTTGATCTCTATGGACCTTGGGTAAACCTGCCACCATGCTATGCTCACAAACATCAAAATATTTCGCATACAAAAAGGGTTATCATACCTATGATTATTATTGCAGTGATTGTTGTATTGTGTCTGTTTTTGGGAATCTTGTGGATTCAAAATTGCAAGAAACATACTCATACGGAGGTCAAGACATCCTTCACTTTGGGGCATCGAAGAATTTCATATGGAGAGATCATGACTGCAACAAATTAATTTAGTGATGCCAACTTGCTAGGAGTAGATAGTTTTGGAAAAGTGTACAAAGGGGTTCTAAATGATGGAACAATTGTTGCTATCAAGCTTCTCAATTTGGAAAATGAAGGGGCCAACAAGAGTTTTGACAAATAATGCAAAGTTTTGGGTAAAGTTAGGCATCGGAATATGAATAGAATCATAACATCTTATTCAGACCTCCAAAAGAAAGCTTTGATATTTCCATTAATGCAAAATGGAAGCTTAGAGAAATGGTTATATCCTAATGGCCAAGAAGAAAGTAATTTGAGCTGTTTCAAAGGTTGAATATAAAAATAGATGTCACACAAGGCATGGCATATCTCCATCACCATTGTTTTGTACAAGTGCTCCATTGTGATTTGAAACCTAGCAATGTGCTTTTGGATGAAGATATGGCAGCATATTTAATAGACTTTGGCATAGCTAGTATATGTTTTGCAAATTTGAAGGATTCAGAGATCACTTCAACACATGCACTCAAAGGGTCAATAGGCTACATCCCTCCACGTATTATGTGAACTAAATAGCATATCAAAAAAATGTTAGATATTATATCAACTAGATATCATACTAAGCAATGTTGGAAATGTCTTCTTTTTATTAAAATTTGTATATTATAAAACTTACCATGAGAATGTTTCAATGTAGAATATGTATTGGGTGGATGTGCCACAACAAAAGGTGATGTTTATAGCTACGAAATACTGTTATTGGAGATTTTGAATAGAAAGAATCCCACAAACAACATCTTTGTGGAAGGAATGAACTTGCTGAAATGGGAGGGTAGTGATTTTCTAAACCGAGTAAAAGTTGTGGTCGATGGGAGTCTATTGAGGAGGACAAGTATGAGCACTATAGAAGATAAGGAGTTGAATTGCCTCAGTCAACTCATAAGTGTGGGTTTGCTCTGCACAAAAGAATCTCCTGAAGCACGACCTACTATGATGGACATTGTTAGTACATTGCAAAGCATCAAAGAGACTTTTTTGGGAGCTACAGGGATTCCAAAATTTCAGTCAGAAATATCACATTTACTAGGCAGTACAAGTACTACTCATAACAACATTGGCAAAGGCCAAAGTTATTCTAGTAGTGGTTGAATAATTGAACCATGAAGTAATTTGATCCGTTGTCAGTTGTTTAACTAAACCATGAAGTAATTTGATTCATTTGTCATTACTTCCATCGAGTTAAGGCTTATTTTTCCCTTCTTCTCTATGCAACTTGTTTATAGTTCTATTCTCCTCTCCTTTATGGGGCATGTCTATTGTAACTTGTTGGGTGGATGAGCATGAACAATAAAGTGAAATATGCCATAAATGGTATCTTGTAAATGTTTCTACAACTATAAAGTCCCCTATTCTTATTTTAGAAAAGCTTTATGTATATCAATCTTATTGTTCAATATTTTTCTACATCTATAGTAAAATGAAAATGTTCCAGATATAGATAGACCAAAGGTTTGATATTTGTTTTAAAGGATTAAAGAACATGCCAGCAAGCAATTTTGTTTCCACAAGCATTCATCAAACATGAACATGTTGACAAAAATGAAGCTCGGACTATTTTTTAGATGTTCCTCCTTTACACCAGCACTATGAAGCCACAGTTGTATTAGAAGATCAATCTGTACCAGACACGGTTCTACCTTATTCCCAAAATAGTTAAGAATTACGTTGGACACCTAATTTCCATGGGAGGTAGTTGTAGTAGTTGTAGGTTGAAATCTGTAGCACAATTATTATAATTAGTTCAAGATTTTGACTTGAATTATGTTTTAAAATATTATTGTGACATCGGTTTTAAATAGACTGTTGGAATTTTGAGAATTTCCAAACAAACAGTAATGGAGAGAATAACGCTCTCCTCTTAACACAAAGAAATTTAAATAAATTGACAGGAGACAGAGTTTTCAGACTTTGAAATAAACTTCTATTACTTTCAAAAACTAATACAAATCTTCCTCTAAACAGAGGGATGCACAACTACAGTGACTGCTGCAGACGCAGTGCACAAAACTTCAAAACAATGCTCTTTGTCTCTCCAAAAAAACGCACAAAACAATGCTGTAATGGTCTTACTGTGTTTTTTCATGCCTGCGGGCTCTTCACACAGCGGTTCACAACACAATACAGTAATACAGTAATACAATACATGCGCGGGCCTTTTTTTTTTACTTTATATATATATGTGTGGCGCGGCGGTCATAAAACATAAAAACAAAATACATAGGAAAACATTACAGAAATATGAAAAATTTATATGGCACGACATATAAAAGTGGGGACCACTTTCATAGTCGGCAATCGACAATCGGCAAATAACATATGCGGTGGGTAAATAAATTAAAACCCCGCAACCTTTGTCAATCAACAAGTGTGGACCCCGCTACGGTGACGTCAACATTCCGAGGGGGTTCACAGCTCCTGCCGCAAGACTTACCAGACCCCCGCGGAATGCTGCCACGTGGTCTTGTGGACCCACGGGCCTCCGCTACTGTGGGGGCGATTATATATATGTTTTGTTTATATTAAACGTTCCACCTGTTACTCTTCATTTTGGTTGTTGAGGGCTTTAAAGCCCGAAACGACTGGTTTTTAATATTCTGTTCCTCTGTAGAAAAGATCTACGAAAATCTTCGTCCTTCCACTGTGAAGAACGGCTCCGTCCATCACTAAATTAATTTCATCTCTGCTGTTGTGGCTGCGGCCCATAAAAAAAAATTAATTCATTCCCATTCTTCTTCAATGCAGAGTGCTGCGCACTCAATCTCTGTTTCTGCTGCTGCTGCTGCCTTTGTACTTTGTTCTTTGTTCTTCCTACCCAAGGCATGACAGGTGACTTTAATATTTCAACACTCCCCCTTAAAGTCAGCTGCTGGGTTATTCATCATACCCAAGCATTTTCTTAAAAATTCAAAGATCTTCTGTCCCAATGGTTTAGTTAAAATGTCTGCATATTTCTCCTCTATTTTACAATGATGTAAAACAACTTCACCATTATTCACCAATTCTTTGATATAATGAAACTTTGTATCTATGTGTTTTGTTCTCTTGTGAAAAACTGAATTCTTTGATAATGCAATAGCTGAGCTATTGTCACAATAAATCACTGTCCCTTTTGTCTATTCTTGGCACAAACTTCTTAACATCCTCCTCATCCAAATTGCTTGACATGCTGCTGCTGTAGCTGCCACATACTCTGCTTCTGCTGTAGACAATGCTACAATTGGCTGTTTCTTAGAAGCCCACGAAATGGCTCCTGAACCCTGTTGAAAATGGCAACAAGAAACAATGAAGGAGGCCTCCTGAAACATCTTTCCTGATCCTAGATGGAAAGTGATCACCTAAACTAGGTGGGGACCACACATGTGATTTTTGTCGAAAAGTCTATTTTTAGACATACGGAGCATGATTCAGAGATTCCAGTTGGAGATTCTTGAAGTATGCGACATGTCGGTAAAAATAGATGAGATCCTTATTTTTAGGACCCAGGCTATTTTTAGACTGTATCTCCTAAAAATATGGAAGTCAAATATTATTTACCCTTAATAATATTTAGACTATAAACAGCAGTTTACTCTCTTGGAGCACTTCAGTTTGACCCCCAGAGGTGGGGCATGCAGCTGACATAAGGAAATTTGAATTTCCTATGAGTTAAGTGAGCTATTGCATGTTAGACTTCAGTTAGACTCATGTGGCAGAGTTTTGGTGGAGTTGATTGAGGAGTTAATGGAGGTGGTGTTCTGGTTAACTAGTTGAACTAGTTGTATTTAGTTTAATTGGCTAATACACTAGAGATGAGTTGTGTGAATTAAATATTATTTAATTCACTAATTATTAACTCATTATTCAACTAAAGAACACATCAGTTTAACTCAGTGCATGGACAGTTCAGTGGAGACCAGTGAAAGAGGTAGATGAAAGGGTGAGTATAGCTATCAGTTGGAGGATCAGTTTTACATGGGATTTGCATAACACTTGGAGGAAATTACCAATGAAAATTGCACAGTTGAAGCCAGTGAGATTCGAACCTGGATCTCTATTTATACCAGCCTTTATTGCGCAATAGAGGCAGAGAAGTAGTGGGTGTGTTTTGAACCTGTGACTTGTTCAAAACCAAGGTAGTTTTTGTGTAGCTTTGGGAGATAGTACTGAGTACTTGTGAGGAGTTTGTACTATGTATTTGCTGCATGTTCTCTCCATTTATAATATACTATATCTGCGGGGTTTTCAGCTATAAGCTTTCCCCATACATACTGTGTTAATGTGTGTGATGATTTGATGTGCTATCGCTTCTATTCTTTCCGCATGTGACAATTAATTGTAGAAGAAGGTTATGTGTTATGCATGCAATTCGAAATTGATGTATGATCGGGTTAATCTTCATTGAATAAGTGATTTATTCAGCAAATTTTTACATGGTATCGGAGCAATATTAATTGTTGAGATCTATTACGGTGATTGCAAACTTATTTCCTCGGACAGAGCCTGCATGCGGGCTAGGTAGCCTCCGGAATATTCATCCTTCTTTGCAAGGTGAAAGATCTGGTGAATGCCCATGCCGTCAATCTCTGATTTGGAAATAATTAGCTCTCAATTGTAGATCGGAAGCGATTGAGTTATCAGCTGGTGGTGAAATTCGAATTTGCAGATTTGTGTTCTTTGTGCCGCGGTGAAAATGTCTTTCATCGGGTTGCGACTAGAATATGCCTTGGAAGGCAGTTCGAATTATGTTGCATGGAAGGACCGCATGGAGGCTGTATTAGATGATCATGGGCTGTTGGAATTCGTGGAGAAAGAGATTCCAAAGCCTACTTCTAATGATGCTGCGGTTGTGGAAGCATGGCAAAAGAAACAAGCAAAATGTCGAAGGATCCTGTTGGAGGGTGTAAAGGATCACATTGTATCCAGTTTACACGGGAAGGCCTCTCCATATTTGATGTAGAAAGCCTTGACGGATCTGTACCAAAGCAAGAGCGATCAGAGGAAGCTGGTGCTCAAAGATAGACTCAGGAACATCAAGTGTGAGAAGGGGGAAAGTATGCCGAAGTATCTCACGAGGTTCACCCAATGTCGGGATGAGCTGGGAAGTGTTGGTGTGCCGGTGGAGGATGAGGATCTGGTGAGTTTGGCGCTTCTTGGTTTGCCAAAGAGTTGGCATGGATATCAAGATAGTGTCAATGGTCGGGAAAAGTTTCCGGGATGGGAAAGACTGTGGTCTGATCTCGTGCAAGAGGAGATCCGGCAAAATACCAGAGATGGTTCTTCATCAAAGGTATCTGATGAAGAAGACTGCGCTTTGGCTGCCAAAGCAAGGAAGGGGAAGGGCAAGGAGAAGGCTTCTCAATCCGGTGCGGATGGTAAAGAGTGTGACATGTCCAAAGTGAAGTGTTTTCACTGTCACGATCATGGACATTACGCCACGAATTGCCCAAAGAAGAAGAAGAACAAGCAGGCTGCTGGAGCTGCAGCTGGTGAGGCTCTTGCCTCGCAATTTGAGCTGGACTTCTCATTGATCGCATGCATGTTGTCTAGTGCATTGGGATCGGGTGGTATATTGATAGTGGCGCTTCCTTTCACATGACAGGAGATGCAAATATTTTCAGTGACTTGGTGGAGAAAGGTCTCCAGATGCATGTTGAGTTGGGCGACGGTGGACGATACAATGCGACCGGCATTGGTACCATAACCTTTCAGAGGTAGTCAGGTAAACTCATTCTTTTACAAGATGTATTGCATGTACCAGGTCTAACAAAGAATTTGATCTCAGTTGCAATGTTAGAGGATAAAGGGTATGAAGTTGTCTTCAGAGAAGGAAAATTTTTCCTTCGGCACAAGGCAACGGGACAAGTCAAGAAGGTTGGGATTCGAGCCAAGAATCTCTACAGACTTGAAGTAGATGGGATGTCTACAGAGCTTCCTATTGTTGGGAAGCGGGAGGAAGACATGCAACTGAAGCTTGAGAGGGAGCAAGTGTTGCATGCAGGCGAGAAAGACATGCAATTGAAGCTTGAGAGGGAGCGGGTCTTGCATGCAGGTGATAGTGAACCTCGGGATGTGGAGCAGCCACAAGAGGATCATGGAGTGGAAGAGACCACTCATGCAGAGAAATTTCGTGCCAGACGGGCAGAGGGAGTGCATGCAGCTATACCACCAGGCATGAGGTGGGGCGACATGCATGAGTAATCCCAAGAGGAGATTTCTGGGCAGATTCATGAGATGGTGTGGATCTCATGGATTGAACCTGGCTACGAGGTGCCCACAACATGGCAGTAGCAAGATCAGTTGGAGTGATGCAGGCAGATCAAAGTGACAGTGTCGGATACTGGAGCGCGGATCAGAGTTGACAGCAAATGCAAGAGTGCATGGGTGCAAGAGTTCCACAGCGCAGTAGTTCCTGATGACATGTGCAGTTGGTACCAGCAGAAGTCGAAGACTTTGATGATAGATGCTAGATGCATCAAGACTGATTGAGTTGTTTGGAGCCTATTCAGTTTCAGAGGAGTTGCAGAGCAGATGCATGGAGTTGCATGGTGCATGCATGAGTTTGCATGGCACATGTAAAGGGTGCATGGCGAATACATGGAGTTGCATGTCGCATGCATGGAGTTGCATGGCGCTTGTGAAGGTTGCAGGGCGAATGCATGGAGTTGCATGTCGCATGCAATGACAGTCCTTTCTTGTTGAGAGGGAGTGTTGAAAATGGCAACAAGAAACAGTGAAGGAGGCCTCCTGAAACATCTTTCCCGATTCTAGTTGGAAAGTGATCACCTAAACTAGGTGGGGACCACACATGTGATTTTTGTCGGAAAAATCTATTTTTAGACTATGTCTATTTTTAGACATACGGAGCATGATTCAGAGATTCCAGTTGGAGATTCTTGAAGTATGCGACATGTCGGTAAAAATAGATGAGACCCTTATTTTTAGGACCCAGGCTATTTTTAGACCGTGTCTCCTAAAAATATGGAAGTCAAATATTATTTACCCTTAATAATATTTTGACTATAAACAACAGTTTACTCTCTTGGAGCACTTCAGTTTGACCCCCAGAGGTGGGGCATGCAGCTGACATAAGGAAATTCGAATTTCCTATGAGTTAAGTGAGCTATTGCATGTTAGACTTTAGTTAGACTCATGTGGCAGAGTTTTGGTGGAGTTGATTGAGGAGTTAATGGAGGTGGTGTTCTGGTTAACTAGTTGAACTAGTTGTATTTAGTTTAACTGGCTAATACACTAGAGATGAGCTGTGTGAATTAAATATTATTTAATTCACTAATTATTAACTCATTATTCAACTAAAGAACACATCATTTTAACTCAGTGCATGGACAGTTCAGTGGAGACCAGTGAAAGAGGTAGATGAAAGGGTGAGTATAGCTATCAGTTGGAGGATCAGTTTTGCATGAGATTTGCATAACACTTGGAGGAAATTACCAATGACAATTGCGCAGTTGAAGCCAGTGAGATTCGAACCTGGATCTCTATTTAGACCAGCCTTGATTGCGCAATAGAGGCAGAGAAGTAGTGGGTGTGTTTTGAACTTGTGACTTGTTCAAAACCAAAGCTAGTTTTTGTGTAGCTTTGGGAGATAGTACTGAGTACTTGTGAGGAGTTTGTACTATGTATTTGCCGCATGTTCTCTCCATTTATAATATACTATAGCTGCGGGGTTTTCAGCTATAAGCTTTCCCCATACATACTGTGTTAATGTGTGTGATGATTTGATGTGCTATCACTTCTATTCTTTCCGCATGTGACAATTAATTGTAGAAGAAGGTTATGTGTTATGCATGCAATTCGAAATTGATGTATGATCGGGTTAATCTTCATTGAATAAGTGATTTATTCAGCAAATTTTTACAAACCCATGTGAAAAACATAACCGGAAGTGCTCTTCCGATCATCTACACTTCCAGCCCAATCACTGTCAGTGTATCCAACTAATTCTGAATTTTCTGAAGCTGTATATAAAATACCAAATCTTTTTGTACCTTTAACATACCTCAGAATTCTTTTTGCTGCCTGCCAATGTGCTTCTTTTGGCTTCTCCATAAATCTGGAAATTAAACTAACAGCATGCATAATATCCGGCCTAGTTGCAGTCAAATACATGAGGCTACCAACTATGCTTTTATATAAACTTGGATCAAAGTCCTTGCTGCTGTCATCTCTACTCAACTTCAATCCCATTACTGTGGGAGTAATTGCAGCTTTGCATTCCTGCATATTAAATCTTTCTAAAAATTGATTCACATACTTTGCTTGAGAAATAAAAATTCCTTTTCCATTTTGTTCTACTTCTATTCCTAAGAAGTATCTCAGCAAACCCATGTCAGTCATTTCAAATTCATCCTTCATGACTGTTTTAAAATTTTCAACAAGGTAATCATCATTACCTGTAAAAATTAAATCATCAACATATAAAACCACAATCAACAATTTACCATCTTTTTCTTTGATGTAGAGGGTGGGTTCTCCCTCACATTTTTCAAATCCATTTTCCAGTAGATAGGAGTCTATCCTACTGTACCATGCTCTTGGTGCTTGCTTCAGCCCATAAAGAGCTTTCTTCAATCTGCAGACTTTGTGCTCTTGGCCTTTCTTCTCATATCCCAAAGGTTGTTCCACATATACCTCTTCCATTAAAACTCCATTTAAAAATGCAGATTTTACATCCATCTGGTATACTTTCCATTTGTTTTGTGCTGCTATGGACAACACTGCTCTTATGGTTTCCATTCTTGCAACCGGTGCAAAATTTTCTTCATAATCAATCCCATACTTCTGCTTATAACCCTTGACAACAAGTCTGGCCTTGTGTCTTTCTATCTTTCCTTCAGCATTGCTTTTGGTCTTATAGACCCATTTAACTCCAATGACTTCTTTACCTTCTAGTAAATCAACTAACTCCCATGTTCTATTCTTCTCTATGGATTTAATTTCATCATCCATAGCTTCTATCCATTTTCTGTCTTTAATAGCATCTTCAAAATGAATAGGATCATCAACTTGACAATACAAAGCAAATAGGGAATTCATACCTTCATTTGCTTCTCCCTGCTCGTAAATTTCTCTAAGACTTCTGAATCTTGTTCCTCTTTCACTTGGTGTAGCCGTGCTTGATGAAGCACTCGATTCTGCTCCTTGTGGTGTACTCGGTGAACCACTGCCGATTCTTCTCAAGGGTGTTCTCACTACCGCTTGAGGCGTCCCTTGCTGGCCTTGCGCTGCTGGAGGTTGTGCAATGGATGGGTTATTAATCTCAACCACATCTACATCATCTTCATCATGAGATAAACAGTTTTTGACATTGACTGTTTTCTCAATGCTTCCATCCCATGCTTCCTCTTCAATGAATTGCACATCTTTGCTGATTACAAAATTCTTTGTGGATGGGTTATACAACCTGTATCCTTTGGAATCTTCACAATATCCAAGGAAAATACACTTCTCCCCCTTACTATCCAACTTATTTCTCAACTTGTCAGGAATGTGTGCATATGCCACACATCCAAAAACTCTCATGTGGGTGACTCCCTGTTTTCTGCCACTCCATGCTTCTTCTGGAACTTTGTTCATCACTGCTTTTGTGGGGCATCTATTTAAAATATACATATCACAGTTTGCTGCTTCTGCCCAATACTCATTTGGCAAGTGTTTTGCCTTTAGCATACTTCTCACCATCTCCATTATGGTTCGATTCTTCCTTTCAGCCACTCCATTCTGTTGTGGCGTGTATCTTGTGGTAAACTACTTGTGAATTCCATTCTCTCTGCAAAAACGCAGAAATTCCTTTGATATATATTCTCCTTCTCTATTAGTTCTGAGGACTTTAATGTGCAGCCCGCTCTGTTTCTCTACAAGAGCTTTAAAATGGCAAAATTTTTGAAAAACTTCACTCTTATATTTCAGAAAATAAACCCACACTTTTCTTGTGAAATCATCTATGAAGGTCAGCATGTAATTGCTGCCTGAAACTGATGCTGTTTGCATCGGCCCACATAAATCTGAGTGGATTATCTCCAAAGGTGCTTTCGCCCTTATGCTTTTCCCTGAAGGAAAATTTTCTTTGTGTTTCTTTCCCAAGATGCAGCCTTCACATAGGCTGTCAGGCTTCTCAATCAATGGCAAACCTCTTACCATTCCTTTTCTGTGCAGCAAATTTAATCCTCCGAAATTGAGATGTCCAAATCTCAGGTGCCATAACCAATTTACATCTTTCTCTTCCTTCTGAAAGGCTTCTTGTGTTACAGCTGCTATACTCTTTCCTTTTCCCTTCAATTCAATGTTGAGCTTGAGTGGAAACATTCTATTGCTAGTCATTTGAATTTCAGAAATAATTTTCTTGCTTGGAGGTATATCTTTTATTGTGCACACATCATCCTTAAAAATTACATTGTAACCTTTGTTTATGAGCTGCCCTACGCTCAAAAGATTACATTTCAGACCTGGAACATAATACACATCAGGAACAAATTTATGCTCACCATTTCTTGCTCTAATACTAACTCTGCCTTTTCCTTTTACATAGATTTTAGTATCTGTCCCTGTGGTCACTTTAGATTCAACTTCTTCATCAAGATTGGCAAACATTGCTCTGTTGCCAGTCATGTGATTACTACATCCAGAATCTAAGAACCAAACATCATCTTCTTTATCTTGTGCTACATTACAAGCTAACAGCACATTACTTGGGTTCTTTTCTTCTTTTGCTACATTAGCATTCTGCCTATTCTTCATGTCATTTTTCTTCTTTCTACATTCGTTGGCATAGTGCCCATATTTCTTGCAATAATGACACTGGACATTGGATTTTTCATACCTCTATCCATGAGCATGTTGGTGTTGATGTCCATCTTGCTGGCTGTTGCATTGGCCATGGCCTTGAATTTGGCTGTTGCTCCTTCCATGTGAATGTGAAGAGCTGTTCCTTCCACCTCTATTCTGACTTCTGCCTCTTCCTCTTCCTTTTCCTTGACCTCTTCCTCTTCCTGAAGGCATTTGGGTCTTGAAGGCATGTTCAAGAGATGAGGTTTCATCTCTACTCAATCTCTGTTCATGAGTTATTAGTGAGGCATGAAGTTCATCCACTGTGAACTGTGAGAGATCTTTGGTCTCTTCTATGGTGGTAACAATTACATCAAACTTTGAGGGTAAGCATCTCAAAAGTTTCTCCACAATCCTTCTTTCTTCAAGAGTTTCTCCATGGGATCTTATCTGATTTACAATCCCAATCACATATGTAAAAAATGTATCAACATTGTCTGACTCTTTCATGCAAAGAGTTTCAAAATCCCTTCTCAGCAATTGAAGTTTTGCTGTCTTAACTTTCTCCATACCTTGATAGGCTACTTTCAGAGTTTCCCATGCCTCCTTGGATTTCTTAGCTGCTGCTATCCTTGGAAACACACTCTCATTTACAGCCTGATACAAACAGAAGAGGGCTTTAGCATCCTTCTTCCTATTTTTCTTCAATACATCTTTCTCTGCTTGACTTAAGGCATTAAAAGCCTGCTCATCAGCTGGTTCTGTAAAGCCATCTTCTACAAGTTCCCATAGGTCTTGTGAGACAAACATGGCTCTCATGGTAATGGCCCAATAATCATAATTCTTTCCATTAAATTGTGGAAGTTGCACATTTCCAAGACTCATTCCTGTACTTGGTCCAGCCATTGCTATTAAACTGAACTCTGAAATTAAACAAACTGTCTTTCCTTCTCTGAAAGAACAAACTCTGTTAAATAAAAAAAACTATGTTTTCTTTGAGAAATACCTGAACTTTGACCTCTGTTGAGCTTTTCACACTGCTGGAGAAAACACTGCAACAAGTATTCTTCTTCAGCTTCTTTGAAATCTTCAAAGTGCCTAAACTAGCTCCGATACCATGTTGGAATTTTGAGAATTTCCAAACAAACAGTAATGGAGAGAATAACGCTCTCTTCTTAACACAGAGAAATTTAAATAAATTGACAGGAGACAGAGTTTTCAGACTTTGAAATAAACTTCTATTACTTTCAAAAACTAATACAAATCTTCCTCTAAATAGAGGGATGCACAACTACAGTGACTGCTGCAGACGCAGTGCACAGAACTTCAAAACAATGCTCTCTGTCTCTCCAAAAAAACGCACAAAATAGTGCTGTAATGGTCTTACTGTGTTTTTTCTTGCCTGCGAGCTCTTCACACAGCGGTTCACAACACAATACAGTAATACAGTAATACAATACATGCGCGGGCCTTTTTTTTTTTACTTTATATATATATATATATATATATATATATATATATGTGTGTGTGTGTGTGTGTGTGTGTGTGTGTGTGTGGCGCGGCGGTCATAAAACATAAAAACAAAATACATAGGAAAACATTACAAAAATATGAAAACTTTATATGGCGCGACATATAAAAGTGGGGACCACTTTCATAGTCGGCAATCGACAATCGGCAAATAACATATGCGGTGGGTAAATAAATTAAAACCCCGCAACCTTTGTCAATCAACAAGTGTGGACCCCGCTGTGGTGACGTCAACATTCCGAGGGGGTTCACAGCTCCTGCCGCAAGACTTACCAGACCCCCGCGGAATGCTGCCACGTGGTCTTGTGGACCCACGGGCCTCTGCTGCTGTGGGGGAGATTATATATATGTTTTGTTTATATTAAACGTTCCGCCTGTTACTCTTCATTCTGGTTGTTGAGGGCTTTAAAGCCCGAAACGACTGGTTTTTAATATTCTGTTCCTCTGTAGAAAAGATCTACGAAAATCTTCGTCCTTCCACTGTGAAGAACGGCTCCGTCCATCACTAAATTAATTTCATCTCTGCTGTTGTGGCTGCGGCCCATAAAAAAAAATTAATTCATTCCCATTCTTCTTCAATGCAGAGTGCTGCGCACTCAATCTCTGTTTCTGCTGCTGCTGCTGCCTTTGTACTTTGTTCTTTGTTCTTCCTGCCCAAGGCACGGCAGGTGACTTTAATATTTCAACATAGACCTATTATCTCTGATATGCCATGAAGGTAACTCTTATGCTTTACAACATAAGATATGATTTGCAACATGATAGATAGGATTTGGGGGCTCTGTTTGTTTATCAGCACGAACTCTATCAGGCACGAACACTATGAATAATCCATTTCAGAAATATTCATTTGTTAATATGGAACAAAAGTGCTGAGAATATACACAAGTGAATCAGATTTCTGTTTATATCCATATATTGGACCCCAGTAATGTGCTGTTCATCAGGAGTGTTGTATTTTCCAATTGGGAGATATGGTCATGATATGAGAAGCACGAACTTCCAGTATTTCACTAAGGCTAATCTTGTGTCTACCGTGACAAACACTTGGAATCATTAGTCTCCACACAATATCCCTGTACCCAGAAAAACATAATTGGAATAATTTTGAGACGTGATTTTAGCATGATTGTCACTACTGTTGGAAAGTTTGCAGGAAACTTTGATGTCCAGTCTAGGGTACTACGCAAATTGTCTGCTGAGTTTGGAGATAATTTTCTATTTTCCTATTGCAGCAAGAGTGATATGTTGAGAGAGCCTTTCTAGAGGATTTATTGGTCATGTCTTGAATCTCCAGATGTTGAGTCAGGGTTTGTAAGGCAGCAACACACATGCTTGCATCAGAAATATGTTGCTATCAATAAGAAGTGGTTGTAACATTCCCAAATCTTGGAGAAGAAACTTGGAGCTGCTGCTGGGCTCGAAATAAACCTGGTCTGTGCTTATTGATGTGCTGGCCACATGATTTTATTTGCCATTTGTTCAGGCACAATGAGGAAAGTACCTTTAGCATGAACAATGGGTATGGCATCGAATGGGTAAGAGCAGCAAACTAGCAATGGATTCATTTTTTAAAAGAGAAAATTTCATCCTATGCATGGAGTTCTTGTAATCCTGCGCTCAGGATACACCATAACACAAGAAATTCTGGAGATTCGTATTTGTTGATCTAATCATAAAGGGAAGGCCAACCTACCTCAACATACATTAGGGCTGACCTACATTTTGTTATTGGAAGAGCGCATATATAAACCTTGTGCGCCTTATTCAGGATCTATCAAGAACTGAGTAAGGTTATTTAATATGACTAAAGCTAGTAGTGAGGGAAACTGTATAAGAAGCAGCAACAAAGCATACTTTTTGGCAGTATTTCTCCACACATAGAGGATACTTACAATTTTTTTCCATGAATACTTCTGAGCTTTGCTTCATTTGTAAATAAATCTATCCTTATGTGGCATGAAAACAATCTAATTCAGGCTATATATATGACAGCAAGACCATGAACTGGTTGGAAGTCAAAATTGAGGTGTCCTCTGTCCTTTTCTGGGTAGCAAAAAACTCAATTACATGAAGAGAACCTTTCAAGGGATATTACAAACATCGAATTAGCATTTTTCAGTGTAAAATCATTTAGAAATTATTTCGACAAGTTGAGCAACTCCCAGGCCATGTAGATTTGAAGAAAAATGTCTATATCTGGTGGATGTTTATGGTATTTGTAAATATTAAAGACTATCCAATAAGATAATAGATGAGTTGAATTCTTACTTGTTAATATTTGTTGTATGCACCATTAACCCATCATTGGAATAACCTCATATATGAGCTTTGATTTGACCTCACTGCCCAATAGAAAGACATTAGCCTCTGATTCTTCCATTTATTTTATTTTCTTAATTCTTTGAGAACTCTTTTGTTAGAATTTAGGGAAGCCTCCCTTGAGTCGGGGAGAGGCATCTTAACGTGTAAAGGAGAGAGGATGAGCTGATAGTGGCCTCCCTCTTACTTAAATGAAAGATTTGCTTGAGATTTAGGACTTTATGACAAACGATGAAGGTTTGTGTGATAGAAAGATCTAATGAAAGTTTTTCAACAATGCAGTTCTGGGGCATATATATATGGATCTATTTTAGTTTTTGATAATTGCATCAATGCAAACAATTCTGCCTTGCTGAGCACTTTGTATGGTGGTTGGTTTAGCACCCATTCATTCTTCATTGATCTCAAACCCTAAGTATATGATGTCAAATGAGGGCTCTTTTCAACCCTTGACAACTCTCTCAAAGCCTTTACTTCTATGATAAGTCTCTATCCTTTCAAGAATTCTTGTACCTGTAATGACTGCTAGAAACAATTTGCTGGAATTTTAATAAATCCTCTCTCATGGCTCTTTAAATCTTTCTTTGATGCTTTAGATTTACAGGCAGTCTAGTCAATTCTAGGTCGTCAATCCTCGCTTTCGCTGTGCCTCTCTGATTCCATCAATAGGTCAGAGTTAGCCTCTAGTTCCTCGTGCTTTGTTTCTAGCTGTAGGGTGAAATTGGGAGCACAATTGGGAGCACAATTATTATAATTAGTTCAAGATTTAGACTTGAATTATGTTTAAAATATTATTGTGACATTGGTTTTAAATACTCTGATGTCATGAGGGCAATGCTTGTGATTTTTAAGACAAGATATGATCTACAACATGATACATATGGATTTTAGATGGATTTGGGGGTTCATAGAGAACATCCTGGTCTGTTTGTTTATCAGTACAAAATAAACAAACACATTCTTTCAGGCACGAACACTAGGAATAATTCACTTCAAAAATATTCATTTGTTAATATGGAACAAAAGTGTTGAGATAATAGACAGATGAATCAGATTTATGTTTATATCCATAGATCGGACCCCAGTAATGTGTTGTTCATCAAGAGTATTGTATTTGGCAATTGGGAGATATGATCATGACATGAGAAGCATGAAATTTGAGCGTAGTGGCATGAACTTCCAGTATTTCACCAAGGCTAATCTTGTGTCTACTGTCACAAAACACTTGGACTCACTAGTCTCCACAATATCCCTGTACCCAGAAATGCATTGTTGGAATACTTTTGAGACGTTTATTTTAGCATGATTATCGCTACTATTGGAAAGTTTGCGAAGAAATTTGATCTTCAGTCTGGGCCCTGGGGTACTACGCAAATTGTCTGCTGAGTTTGGAGATGTTTTCCTATTCCAGCAAGAGTATTATGTTGAGAGATCCTTTCCAGAGGATTTGCCGGTCATGTTTCAGAGTAATTGTTCTAGTTTTGAATCTCCAGATGCAGAGACAGGATTTGTAAGGAAGCTTCACACATGCTTGCATCAGAAATATGCTGCTATCAATAAGAAGTGGCTGTAACATTCCCAGATCTTCAGTGATCAAATGGAGAAGACACTTGGAGCTGTTGCTGGGCTCGAAATAAACCTAGTTTGTGCTTATTGAGGTGCTGGTCACATGATTTTGTTTTCTATTTTGTCTAACTGCACCAGTCTTGAAGTATTGAGTATTGGCACGAACCAGTTTACTGGTAACATTCCCGCCGTGTTGTGTACCAAGAACACCCAGTTGACCAAACTCTTCATAGATGTTAATCAATTGAGCGGGACCATTCCTGCTTCTCTGTTCAATTGTACCGTGTACGAAGCTTCAATATATCGACGTAGGGTATAACGAGCTCAGCGGAGTAGTGCCCATGGAGTTCGGTAAGCTGACGCAGCTGAAATGGCTAAAATTAGGCGATAATAGATTGGCTAGCGGCATTGGGCAGCACCACCAGCTTGCCCATTCTTACTGCTCTTACTAATTCTTCCACCTTAGAAAAGATATATTTATTTCAGAATAATTTTAAGGGGAGTTTTCCATTTTCTATAGGTAATCTCTCTACTAAATTATATTACTTAAACTTGGAAGTGAATCAATTAATAGGAGAAATACCTACGCAGATTGGAAAATTAACTAGTTTAACTGTGCTTTTTTTAGACTTCAATAATTTTACAGGGGCTATCCCTTTAACACTTAATAGTAAATACTCTTCAAAACTTGCAAATTTTAGATATGTCGTCCAACTATTTACAAGAAAACATCCCTTCCAATATTGGGTAACTCAAAAGTTTAGGGTATTTAAATTTATTTCAAAATAATTTTAATGGAAGAATCCTTGATTCTATTGCTGACCTCCAACAACTAAGATATCTATATCTTTCCTATAATCAATTATCAGGTAATATACCTCCAAATCTAGGGAGATGTGTGAACTTATTAGACCTAGACCTATTATACAATAGGCTCAATCGGCAAATACCTCCAGAGGTTGCAGGGCTTGAAAATTTAGCTTTGTCTTTCAACCTTTCAAACAATTTATTTCATGGACCTATACCTTTAGGACTAAGCAAGATGACAATTCTTAAAGCTATGGATATTTCTACAAATCAATTAACTGGCAACATTTCAAGTACACTCCAAAGCTGCAAAGAATTAGAGTACCTCAATCTTTCCCACAATGCACTTGAAGGTCCAATTCCTGAACTTCAAAGTCTTGAAGACATGGATCTATCCTACAATAATCTATCTGGTGGAATGCCCTTGTCATTGGAAAAGCTCAAAATGCTCCATCTCAACAAGTTGTCAGGAGAAGTCCCTAAAGGAGGAGTTTTCAAAAAAATTAGTGCCATGGATTCATGGGAAATCCTGACTTCTGTGGACCTTTGGTATGTCTTCCACCATGCTATGCTCACAAACATCAAAGTGTTTGGCATACAAAAGGAGTTATCATACCTATGGTTATTGCTCCAGTGATTGTTGTATTGTGTTTGTTTTTGGGAATCTCACAGATTCAAAATCGCAAGCAACATACTCATACAGAGGTCAAGATATCCTTTACTATGGGGCATTGAAGAATTTCATATGGAGAGATCATGTAGCTAGTAAGCAATGCTGGAAATTTCATGTTTTTATTAAAATTTGTATATCATAAACCTTACCATCAGAATATTTTGATGTAGAATATGGATTGGGTGGGCCTGCCATGACAAAAGGTGATTTTTATAGCTATGGACTATGGAATAGTGTTATTGGAGATGTTGACCAGAAAGAAGTCTACACAACAACACTGTGGAAGGAATGAAATTGCAGAAATGGGAAGGCAGTGGTTTTCTGAACCTTGTAAAAACTTGGTCGATGGGAGTGTATTGAGGAAGACAAGCATGGGCATTGTAGAATATAAGGAGCTTAATTGCCTTAGTCAACTCATAAGCCTAGGTTTCCTCTGCACAAAAGAATCATCTAAAGCATGACCTACTATGATGGACATTGTGAGTAAGTTGCAAAGCATCAAAGAGACTTTTTTGGGAGCTACAAGGATTCCAAAATTTCAATCAGAAATATCACATTTATTAGGCAATACAAGTACTACTCATAACAACATTGGCAAAGGCCAAAGCTCTTCTAGTTTATTGTAAGGGAGTAGTGGTTGAAAAATTGAACCATGAAGTAATTTGATCCATTGTGAGTTGTTTAACTAAACCATGAGGTTATTTGAGTCAATTGTCTTTAGTGTCATCTAGTTCAAGGCTTATTTTTCTCTCCTTCTCTATCCAGCTTATTTGTAGTTCTATTCCCCTCTCCTTTATGTGGCATGTCTATTGTAACTTGTTGGGTGCATGAGCATGAACAATAAAGTGAAATATGCCATAAATGGTGTCTTGTAAATGTTTCTACAACTATAAATCCTCATCTTTATTTTATTTTAGAAAAAAAGTATAGATATCAATCTTATTGTTCAATATTCTTCTGCAACTATAGTAAAATGCAAATGTTCTTGATATAGATAAACCAAAGGTTTTGCATTATTTTTAAAAGATTAAAGAACAAGTCAGCGATTTTGTTTCCACAAGCATTCATGAAACATGTTGACAAAAATGAAGCTTACACTCTTTTTTTTAGATGTTCCTCCTTTACACCAGAACAATGAAGCCACAGTTGTATCAGAAGATCAGTCTGTACCAAACACGGTTCTACCTTATTCCCAAAACAGTTAAGAATTATGTTGGACACCTAATTTCCATAGGAGGTAGATGTAGGTTGAAATCTGTAGCACAATTATTAGAATTTGTTCAAGATTGGGACTTGAATTATGTTTTAAAATATTATTGTGACATCGGGTTTAAATAGGCATGTTACCTCTGATATGTCATGAAGGTAACTCTTGTGATTCTCAACACAAGATATGATTTACCACATGATGGATTTTATATGAATTTGGGGGTTCATAGAGAACATTCTGGTCTGTTTGTTTATTAGCACGATCTCTTTCAGGAACGGACACCATGAATAATCCATTTCAGAAATATTCATTTGTTAATATGGAACAAAAGTGCGGAGAATTTACACAGTTAGAATCAGATTTCTGTTTATTTCCATAGATAGGACACCAGTATTGTGCTGTGTTAGCCACCTATAATATTTTGTTATACCAAAAGGTGGCTAAATCCTTTTGAGCCTCCAAGGAACAAATTTTATCACTAAAAATTGTTGGCTCTTGAAGACTCCTTCAAGGCCTCATGCCTCTGTCCCAAATCCTCATTTGCTGTCCCATTTTATACTCGGAAAATTCTGCTGATTTCGTGTTAAAAAAATATTGAAGAAAATCATCATTTTCTCCCCCTTTTTTCTCCAT
This sequence comes from Pinus albicaulis, assembly GCA_034641835.2. NCBI lineage: Eukaryota > Viridiplantae > Streptophyta > Pinopsida > Pinales > Pinaceae > Pinus > Pinus albicaulis. The sequence goes on along the minus strand of CM076579.1, from coordinate 1,592,148,970 downwards.
ATTATTCCTCTACTTTTCATAAGTTTCTCCTTCCATTCATGAAAATCCTCCTGACATGGTTTAAAACTCCTTTTTGAGCTATGCCGAAACCCCCAAATCTATTTAAAACCTTGAAATTTTTCATAAAAAACAAAGTTTTATTGCTACGGACCTAAGCCCCTTGAGCTAAGTCCTAAACCACTTCCCCAATACGCCCTCATCATAAGAACCAGGAACAAGTCCCATTAGCGCTAATCGCATCAGAAATATTCAAGTGTGCACGTTTGTTGAGCCATTTCAAAACTCCGATTGCGATCAGCCCTTTTTATCATAAACCGCAGATCATATTATTTCTCATATAACCATAGAACCCGCAATCGGGCGTTGAACCATTGAAAGGCCCCTCTCCGATCGATATTTTCCTTTGTAAACCCAAAAACCCACTTTCCAGAAGTTTTAAGTTAAAAACGTAAAGTCACATGATAAATATAAAATGGGTTGATCAAAAAAACTGATCGCGCAATCGCGATCGGAGAATTCACAATGGGTAGATTGGAAAGACCAGGCCCGCAGTTCCGATTACGATTAGGCCCTTGTTATATATACTCCTGGGCATATTACAGTTCATATATCCCACGGCCCCGCAATCGGGCGCCTTTCCCTTTACTTATATATTTTCCGCCCGATCCATTATAACTTGTTTATTAAAAACTTTGGTTTTCGTATGAATGAAAGGTTTTTCCCTTGTTCCATTCCCACCGTCGATCACCGCCGATCGAAAGGCCATCACTCAATCGCATCAGTGTTTTCCAATCGCGCCCTTTATTTCTTCCCTCCGATTGCGAAACCTCCGATTCATTCCCCGCCATTGATCTGGCCCTCAGATCAACGGCCAACGCTCAATCGCAAGTTTCAAATCGCATGCGTTTTTGTTGCACTCCCGATTGCCGATCCCCGATTCAATCCCGACCGTTGATCTTGTTCTCAGATCGACGGCCTGCGCTCAATCGCAAGTTCCCTCTGATCGCAATCGCAAACCTTCCCGTCTCACTCCCAATTGCGATCCGCCGATTCCATCGCAGCCGTCCATCTGTTTCGCGATCCGACGGCCATCGCACACCCGCTTCAATCGCAATTGGAACTTTCGATCGCACCATCCTTCTGCGTATTGCGATTGCAATCCCCCGATCCAATCTGAGCCGTCCATCTCGCCAGATCCAACGGTTCGGATTCATCCCGCTCCTCTCCCATCATCCTTCTCCCCTGCCCCTCCGATTACATCCCGTCCGTTCATTTCTCGCTGATCCAACGGTCATCGCTTGATCGCATTGGTCGCCCGATCGCTAATCGCAAGCCCTTTCCACCGTCCTCTGATTTAATCCTAGCCATCCATCCTCCCGAAGATCCAACGGTCCTTATTCCCTCTGATCACAAGTCTTGCCCCCGTTTCGAAAACCCTCCGATTCACCTTCCGCCATCGATCTGATCTGCAGATCAACGGCCAGCGCTTAATCGCATCGCTGCGTTTCAATCACATCCCCTTTTCTGCCCTCCCCGATTGCGATCCTCCGATTAAATCTGGGCCGTCCACGTGTCTAGATCGGACGGCCTAGATCTTTTTTCACATTTCTCCATCGCCCTCCGCCTTTAGCAAAGGTTTCTTAAAAACAAAATGATCCCCACTGTTGCTCATCGCGCGATCAACGGTTCTCTTTAATTCTTCCTCCCATGTCATTTAAAACTCCTCTCAGTTAATCTCCACCATTGGATGATGCCATCCAATGGTCCTACGCTCCTCCCCCACCATCTGAAGCAGTTTAAACCTATTTTTCGTAGGATTTCTTAATTGTTTTGTGTTTGATGCAGGTGTTCTAAATGGTTTTCCATTGTATCACGAAGAAATGCTGAGTGCTGGGAATGACGATTCTCATGCCCTCGTTTCATTAAAGAGAAGCCATCCACAGGGCTCTATTCCATGTTTCGTCAGTACTCTATGAGTATTGATGCCGTAAAGCCCAGTGCGGGTCTGCACATCGACAAGACACTGTTATATTCGAGAGAACAGTTAAAGAGTATCAGTTTTTGAAGACAAAGCACAGCAGATGAAGATCGAAGACAATTTTTTACGGGGATTACGGCTAAGACAGTTATCAAAAGCCTAATCCCCAATCTAAAACACAATTTAAAAGAAAACCTAAAGTACCACCGACATATTGCCTCCACCACCATACTTTGAGGCAAATTGATTCCTCAACCACCGCAAGGCCACCTATTGCCTCAAAATGCTCCGCCGAGGCCGAATTGATCAACTAAATCCGATATTTTGCCTCGAAGCAGCCAAAGAAGTTATTTTTGCCTCAAAATTAATGACAGAATGTGTGCAGAGTAACCCTAACAGTACGCAGAGCCTCAAATGTCAAACAAAGCTCCCTCCAAGCTTACTTCATAAGTGTAAACACAATTAATGTAGTGATCCACCTGTAAATTCCTCCCTCGAGCCTCTCAAAGGGCCGAGAAGTCTTCATTCTGCATTAATTGTACTTGAGATCTTTTTGTCAGATCTCACCTCCTCATCCTTCTATAAATACTTCAGTAGAAGATGAGTGAGGGGTTGGATTGTTTGGTTGTTAATGTAATTTGCTGAAGCATTGTAATGTAATTGAGCCGGGAAACTCTTGACTGTAAATAGTGGTTTCATAGGCTCTTGGAGCTCTGCTTGTAACAGATAGGTTAGGTTGTGAAAAGAGATGGATTAAAACATTGGACCTGAAGATTGTAACCGGTTTGAAGCATCAATACAAGCTAATTTATGGGATCTTGGTCTATGCTGATGGTGATGTTATTCTCATTGTAACTTGTATTTTGTTTTTGTTTTCAATTTGTTTCATTTTCCACTGTAAAGAACAGTTTAAACAGTGTTAGGAGTTACTGTATACCAGTAACCTTCTCTGGCTGAAAAATCTTTATCCCAATGTTTTGTTCTAACTGTGTTATTTAGAAATGATTTAATTCAGTCTAAGTACGGAGATGCTGGCATTCCCTCATTTTTAGTCACTGCTGAATGTTATTTTTAAATGTTACCTTCAATATATGTTGTGTAAGGATGAATTGAGGAAATCAAAGGTTAGCCCTGAGTCCCTTTCTTGTTTGCTCAACTATTTGATTGTTTCCCTTGGGATGTGTTAAAATCTGACTAGTTTCGAAGTACTTATCAGATCTTAGACCATTATGTGTTATCTTTGTGATTGTCTTGGAAGTAGCTAAGTAAAGAAGAGCTAGGAGAGGATTAGGGTGAGCCCAGCCCACTAGTTTCTACTCGAAAGGTTGCCTTCAACTTTCCCTTCATTTTTATTTGTATTCTATTAGAAGTGTATCAAAGGATGGATAGTTTCAAAGTACTTACCAGATCCTAGTTCGCTTCTATGTTCTTCTCAAGTGCTTGGTCAAAGGCTGACTAGTTTGAAAGTACTTACCAGATCCTGGGCTGCTCTTTGTTCTGCATTTGTTATTTCCCTTTCTTATTGTACCACTCCATTCCATAAATCAAGCCTTAAAGAGATCCTTAGGCATAGATGACTTGCCCCATAGACCACTCTTGAACATGAATGTTTCAATTAAATCCTCTTATGACTCCATAGCCCAATGGATTGAAACTTGCCATCATCTTTCTTCTTGATCGAAGCTTACTCTTTTGCTTGCAACTTCTCACCTTTGAACCTATTTGCATATAGATCTTCCTGCCTCAGACAGCAACTATGTTCAACCATCCGAAAAGACCAAACAAAACCCTTGGACCTCATAACTAGCCTAATATCATTACCTTAAGCTTTTCAAAGACAATATCCATCTTTGTACATATTGGAGAGATCCCTCTCTAGATTCAGGAGGGCTAGATCCTAGAATCCCAAAGTTGGTTGAAATGATGTTAACTCTGTGATCGGACTTTGCCAATCTTGCTTATTACAGAGACCTAACATTTCTGGCGACTCCACTGGGGACTATTTTTGAGTTCATAGTTGCTTGGCTAGCTTTTATAGACTCTTTAGTTTTCCATACAACCACAGAAACTCAGAAAAACCCAAAAATATTTCAAGATTGGTATGCAATAAACATGGTGGTGGACCATAAAACCTTTTACCTCCTTAGGAGCTAAAAATTTTCCACCTGGCGACTCCACACTCTGAAACTCCCAGAAGACCAAATGACTCCACTGGTAGAAGACCCTGAACTGATTGACCAGACACAGTGGCCTCTTTCTTGATTTACAAACATGGATTTAGATATAGATCCAGAAGACAAACACATACTCATGATGGAAACATTGATGTGCATGCTTGGAAAAAGAATGGATAGGTTGATGGCTAATATGAATATTGGTTATCAAGAAGAACAAATGCTTTTCCTTAAGCAAAAAAAACCTCTTCCACCACAAGACATGTATGATGAACATGAAGAAAATAATCAAGAAAATTTTCCAATCATGATCGAAAAAATGATGTACATGCTTGGGAAAAGAATGGATAGGTTGATGGCTAATATGAATATCGATGATCTAGATCAAGCTCGATTTTCCCTTGATCAAACGCAAGCCCAATCACCTCAAAACCAAGACCTAACCAAGGCATGTATTATGATCAACACTTTATAAAAAATTATGAGCAAACTGACAAAGAAAGCAACGAAGAAGGTTGTCAAGAAAAACTTGATTGCCTGCCTATGTCTTGTACCATGCTGATAAGAGAACTCCATCACCTAAATGCAAAAGCTTTTAATGACACAAGTGAAGTTCCTCTAGAAGAGGCTCAAGAAGACATCAAGCCTCAAAATCAGCCAACACAATACAAGCAGGATTGCTATACCTCTGTTCTAAGCAAAAAGGAAACTCCTTCTCTCTTCACAGAGAAAGAGGTTGATCTAGCATTGAACAGACAACCAGCATCCAAACCTTCATTTGAACCAAACGCTTCTGCTCATCTACCTACTCCATCTTGTTGTATTGATACAAGAAATAAACTTTTAGATCAGTTAGAAGAAAGGCAAATTGATAACCCAATATGTTCAACTGATGAAATTGTTTATTCCGATGATTTTCCAAATTTCGATCAGTCTGATGATAATGATGATTCCCAAGCAGAAACTAATCATGCAGGGAAACCATCATTTGATTGGTGTTATGATTTTCACCATCGTCAGCTAGAAAGCCGCAATCATCCATTTCGATCCATCATAAATGGCTTTCACATGATTGGGAATCAGCAGCCTTTCAACGCAGAAGGTGAAGAGAAGAGCAATGAAGAAATTTTTGAGCAAGAAGAAACCATTGAATACACCCCTACTCAAGAATATAATAACCTCTTCACAAAGTTCGGCCCACTCAATCCAAGCATACTAGGGCCACAAGAGGACAACACTGTCAAATATGATGAGTCCTCCAGTTCAGAGGATGATGAAGATGAAGGAGAAAAACAAATAGAAGACTATCCTGCTGTGGATATATCATCTTCTCAAGAAGAAAATTCTCCCTTCACTGATATTAGTCTGTCATATAAAGAGCCTGAATTTGTATTAGAAGCAAGCATATGTTTAGAGAAAGAAAATATTTCACTGTTTGCTATTGTGCAGGTTAAATATGACGATACTTCCAAGCTACGTACTGAAGAGATACTCCTCAAAGCTGAAGCCTTGGAAGCAGACGATCTACCAGACATGGAGGACCAAAAAGAAGAGAATCTTCATCTTTTCTTTGTTGATCCTATGGAAGAGTGTATGGAAATCCTGACTGGCTCAAATTATCAAGCATTGACCCTTTGCAAGAGCCAGATACATGAAAAGCTGTCACCTTCTGTGATAGCCTTGACATTGAAGGTTAACCTTCAATATGTTCTATGGATACCTCTGACAAGTAGCCAGAGTTACTACTTCTTCTTGACATTACTCAGCTGGCTGCATTGGCATTATTGTATCACCTAAAAAATGTAAATATTCCAAGTTAGAGTAGGTTAGATAGGAATGTAAATAAAGCTCAAACCTTTGAGCATTTAGTTAGTTGTTGATTTTTGTCTTGTAAGAAAAAGAAAAATCTAAAAACAATAGAAAAAGAGAAAAGATGACAGATTGACAAAACAAGAAAGGCACAACCCCATGCCAAAAAGAGAAATAAATCTGAAAGTGTGCAAGCTTAAATGCCACTCCTGCAAAACACACTTCTAATTAGTCAAACAACCTAATCTTGACTAATTAGTTTTAAATTTTCTACTGATAGGGTAGTAAATTTGATTTGCCAAGCTGTTTAACCTTGGCTTATCAATAGATAGATTAGGATAGAAATTAAAGGTTCAAACATGTTCAAAATCTGAACCAAGTTTCCAAAGAGAGATGACTCAAAACTGTTTTATTTTCTGAGTCATAAAAGAGAAAAACTGGTTCTAACTTGCCCAAAATTTGAATCAGATATCAAGGAAGAGACAGCTCAAAACAAAATTAAAAACAGAGCTGTAAAGAAAAAGAAGGCCATAATGAGAAACTTTCAGATCTTAAGCCTTCCATTTTGATTTAATGTTCTGCAAATAATAATCTATGTGCAGCTTGTTTTTATGCCATAGATCACAGCAAGTCAAACAACTTAATCTTGACTTGACTGTTTTTAAATTTTTGTTGTAGAATTTAGAGAATGAAAGTCTGTTGGACAGTTTAATCCCAACAGATAGTAGATTAGGTAGAAAAATATCTAAGCTCAACTGTTTAATCTGAGTTCAGGGAGAAAATAAGGAGTAGAAATAAATTAGATTTCCTGCTTTCAAAAGAATAAAATGTTGTGAATAGAGTTTGCCAATCCAAGTGCACTCTGATGAAGAAAAAATGCTAGATCAGTAGGATTGGGTAGGTAGAAGTTTGTATTGATGAAGCACATGGTCAGCATCCTAGAGAGAACAATGGTTGAGGCAACTGATCAGCCTCCCAGAAATCAAGTCTGAATTCTTGATGCCTTCAAGAAGGCACCATCCCCAAGTGGAGCCACTGTTAGCCACCTATAAAATTTTGTTATACCAAAAGGTGGCTAAATCTTTTTGAGCCTCCAAGGAACAAATTTTATCACTAAAAATTGTTGGCTCTTGAAGACTCCTTGAAGGCCTCATGCCTCTGTCCCAAATCCTCATTTGCTGTCCCATTTTATACTCAGAAAATTTTGCTGATTTCGTGTTAAAAAACTGCTAAAGAAAATCATCATTTTCTCCCCCTTTTTTATCCATATTATTCCTCTAATTTTCATAAGTTTCTCCTTCCATTCATGAAAATCCTCCTGACATGGTTTAAAACTCCTTTTTGAGCTATGCCGAAACCCCCAAATCCATTTAAAACCTTGAAATTTTTCATAAAAAACAAAGTTTTATTGCTACGGACCTAAGCCCCTTGAGCTAAGTCCTAAACCACTTCCCCAATACGCCCTCATCATAAGAACCAGGCGCAAGTCCCATTAGCGCTAATCGCATCGGAAAGATTCAAGTGTGCACGTTTGTTGAGCCATTTCAAAACTCCGATTGCGATCAGCCCTTTTTATCATAAACCGCAGATCATATTATTTCTCATATAACCATAGAACCCGCAATCGGGCGCTGAACCGTTGAAAGGCCCCTCTCCGATCGATATTTTCCTTTGTAAACCCAAAAACCCACTTTCCGGAAGTTTTAAGTTAAAAACGTAAAGTCACGTGATAAATATAAAATGGGTTGATCAAAAAGACCGATCGCGCAATCGCGATCGGAGAATTCACAATGGGTAGATTGGAAAGACCAGGCCCGCAGTTCCGATTGCGATTAGGCCCTTGTTATATATACTCCTGGGCATATTACAGTTCATATATCCCACGGCCCCGCAATCGGGCGCCTTTCCCTTATATATTTTCCGCTCGATCCATTATAACTTGTTTATTAAAAACTTTGGTTTTCGTATGAATGAAAGGTTTTTCCCCTGTTCCATTCCCACCGTCGATCACCGCTAATCGAAAGGCCATTGCTCAATCACATCGGTGTTTTCCAATCGTGCCCTTTATTTCTTCCCTCTGATTGCAAAACCTCCGATTCATTCCATGCCGTTGATCTGGCCCTCAGATCAATGGCCAATGCTCAATCGCAAGTTTCTAATCGCAAGTTTCAAATCGCATGCGTTTTTTTTGCACTCCCGATTGCCGATCCCCGATTCAATCCCAACCGTTGATCTTGTTCTCAGATCGACGGCCTGCGCTCAATCGCAAGTTCCCTCCGATTGCAATCACAAACCTTCCCGTCTCACTCCCGATTGCGATCCGCCGATTCCATCGCAGCAGTCCATCTGTTCGTGATCCGATGGCCATCACACACCCGCTTCAATCGCAATCGGAACTTTTGATCGCACCATCCTTCTGCGTATTGCGATTGTAATCCCCCGATCCAATCTGAGCCGTCCATCTCACCAGATCCAATGGTTCAGATTCATCCCGCTCCTCTCCCATCATCCTTCTCCCCTGCCCCTTCGATTACATCCCGTCCGTTCATTTCCCGCTGATCCAACGGTCATCGCTTGATCGCACTGGTCGCCCGATCGCTAATTGCAAGCCCTTTCCACCGTCCTCCGATTTAATCCTAGCCGTCCATCCTCCTGAAGATCCAACGGTCCTTATTCCCTCCGATCACAAGTCTTGCCACCGTTTTGAAAACCCTCCGATTCACCTTCCGCTGTCGATCTGATCTGCAGATCAACGACCAGCGCTTAATCGCATCGCTGCGTTTCAATCGCATCCCCTTTTCTGCCCTCCCCGATTGCGATCCTCCGATTAAATCTGGGCCATCCACGTGTCCAGATCGGACGGCCTAGATCTTTTTTCACATTTCTCCATCGCCCTCCACCTTTAGCAAAGGTTTCTTAAAAACAAACTGATCCCCACCGTTGCTCATCGTGCGATCAACGGTTCTCTTTAATTCTTCCTCCCGCGTCATTTAAAACTCCTCTCAGTTAATCTCCACCGTTGGATGATGCCATCCAACGGTCCTACACTCCTCCCCCGCCATCTGAAGCAGTTTAAACCTATTTTTCGTAGGATTTCTTAATTGTTTTGTGTTTGATGCAGGTGTTCTAAATGGTTTTCCATTGTATCACAAAGAAATGCTGAGGGCTGGGAATGACGATTCTCATGCCCTCGTTTCATTAAAGAGAAGCCATCCACAGGGCTCTATTCCATGTTTCGTCAGTACTCTATGAGTATTGATGCCGTAAAGCCCAGTGCGAGTCTGCACATCGACAAGACACTGTTATATTCGAGAGAACAGTTAAAGAGTATCAGTTTTTGAAGACAAAGCACAACAGATGAAGATCGAAGACAATTTTTTACGGGGATTATGGATAAGACAGTTATCAAAAGCCTAATCCCCAATCTAAAACATAGTTTAAAAGAAAACCTAAAGTGTTCATCAGACATATTGCCTCCACCACCATACTTTGAGGCAAATTGATTCCTCAACCACCGTAGTGCCACCTATTGCTTCAAAATGCTCAGTCAGAGGCTGAATTGATTGAAATAAATCCGATATTTTGCCTCGAAGCAGCCAAAGAAGTTATTTCTGCCTCAAAATTAATGACAGAATGTGTGCAGAGTAACCCTAACAGTACGCAGAGCCTCAAATGTCAAACAAAGCTCCCTTCGAGCTTACTTCATAAGTGTAAACACAATTAATGTAGTGATCCACCTGTAAATTCCTCCCTCGAGCCTCTCAAAGGGCCGAGAAGTCTTCATTCTGCATTAATTGTACTTGAGATCTTTTTGTCAAATCTCACCTCCTCATCCTTCTATAAATACTTCAGTAGAAGATGAGTGAGGGGTTGGATTGTTTGGTTGTTAATGTAATTTGCTGAAGCATTGTAATGTAATTGAGTCGGGAAACTCTTGACTGTAAATAGTGGTTTCATAGGCTCTTGGAGCTCTGCTTGTAACAGATAGGTTAGGTTGTGAAGAGAGATGGATTAAAACATTGGACCTGAAGATTGTAACCGGTTTGAAGCATCAATACAAGCTGATTTATGGGATCTTGGTCTATGCTGATGGTGATGTTATTCTCATTGTAGCTTGTATTTTGTTTTTGTTTTCAATTTGTTTCATTTTCCACTGTAAAGAACAGTTTAAACAGTGTTAGGACTTACTGTATACCAGTAACCTTCTCTGGCTGAAAAATATTTATCCCAATGTTTTCTTCTAACTGTGTTATTTAGAAATGATTTAATTCAGTCTAAGTATGGAGATGCTGGCGTTCCCCCATTTTTAGTCATTGCTGAATGTTATTTTTAAATGTTACCTTCAATATATGTTGTGTAAGGATGAATTGAGGAAATCAAAGGTTAGCCCTGAGTCCCTTTCTTGTTTGCTCAACTATTTGATTGTTTCCCTTGGGATGTGTTAAAAGCTGACTAGTTTCGAAGTACTTATCAGATCTTAGACCATTCTGTGTTATCTTTGTGATTGTCTTGGAAGTAGCTAAGTAAAGAAGAGCTAGGAGAGGATTAGGGTGAGCCCAACCCACTAGTTTCTACTCCAAAGGTTGCCTTCAAGTTTCCCTTCGTTTTTATTTGTATTCTATTAGAAGTGTATGAAAGGCTGGATAGTTTCAAAGTACTTACTAGATCCTAGTTTGCTTCTATGTTCTTCTCAAGTGCTTGGTCAAAGGCTGGCTAGTTTGAAAGTACTTACCAGATCCTGGGCTGCTCTTTGTTCTGCATCTATTATTTCCCTTTCTTATTGTACCACTCCATTCCATAAATCAAGCCTTAAAGAGATCCTTAGGCATAGATGACTTTCCCCATAGACCACTCTTGAACCTGAATGTTTCAATTAAATCCTCTTATGACTCCATAGCCCAATGGATTGAAACTTGCCATCATCTTTCTTCTTGATCGAAGCTTACTCTTTTGCTTGCAACTTCTCACCTTTGAACCTATTTGCATATAGATCTTCCTGCCTCAGACAGCAACTATGTTCAACCATCCGAAAAGACCAAACAAAACCCTTGGACCTCATAACTAGCCTAATATCATTACCTTAAGCTTTTCAAAGACAATATCCATCTTTGTACATATTGGAGAGATCCCTCTCCGGATTCAAGAGGGCTAGATCCTAAAATCCCAAAGTTGGTTGAAATGATGTTAACTCTGTGATCGGACTTTGCCAATCTTGCTTATTACAGAGACCTAACATGCTGTTCATCAGAGTGTTGTATTTGACAATTGGGATATATGGTTATGACATGAGAAGCATGAACTTCCAGTATTTGACAGACACTTGGACTCATTAGTCTCCACACAATATCCTTGTATTCAGAAAAACATAGTTGGAATACTTTCAAGACGTGATTTTAGCATGATTTTCGGTACTGTTGGAAAGTTTGTAGGAAACTTTCATTTCTAGTTTGGGGTACTACCCAAATTGTCTGCAAATTTTGGAGATATTTTCCTAGTACATCAAAGAGTGTTATGTTGAGAGAGCCTTTTTAGGGGATTTTCCGGTCACGTTTCAGATTAAGTGTTCCAGTCTTGAATCTCCAGATGTACAGTCAGGGTTTGTAAGGTAGCAGCAAACATGCTCGCATCAGAAATTTGTTGCTATCAATAAGAAGTGGCTGTAGCATTCCCAGATCAAATGGAGTAGACACTTGGAGCTGCTGCTGGGCTCGAAATAAACTTGATAAGTGCTTATTGAGGTGCTGGGCCCATGATTTTGTTTTCCATTTGTTCAGGCACAATGAGGAAAGTATCTTTTAGCATGAACAAATGGGTATAGCATCAAATGTTTGAAGAGCAGCACGACCAGCATTGGATTCAGTCTTGATAAGAGAAAGATTCATAATATGCATGAAGGTTATGTACTTCTGCGCTCAGGATTCACCTTAAGACAAGAAAGTCTGGAGATTAGTATTTGCTGATCTAAATAAAAAAGGGGGGCCGACCTATCTGAGGGCTGACCTATCTCTTGTTATTGGAAGAACGCATACATAAACCTGGAAGAATGCATATTCAGGATCAATCAAGAATGGATTAGTGCACCTACACTGAGGGAGAATAAAAGGGTTTTTGGATCGTCACACGCTCCTTTGTAGTTCCAGCGCATGTGTGAAAGGGGAATTTTGAGTAGCACATCACTATCTGAGCAAGTATTGATCTGGGTGGTGATATGATTACTCAAAAACAGATTTGCGGTCATGTTTCCAAACATCTTCCTCAATGAAAACCTGTGGCAGCATCAATTAGAGGTATAGATAGAAAGTATTTTTAATATTTATTAGGCTAAAAATAGTTTTGGGATAGATTGCTTTTTTATCTGGCTCTTGTATTGGGCTCTTTTTCTCTTGTATTGAGCGCTTTTTCTGTGGAATTTTACAATAAACCTTCTCAATTTCTTGACAAACTCTTCGTTGAATAGATTATCCTAAGAGTCATTTATTTGCTAGAATACCTGCATAATTTTCTCTGCTGTTTTTGAAAACCTGACATTCTAAAATGAAATATTTTTCTATTTTCACTTTTTCAAAAGAGCAAAATATACATACTCTTTCTTACCACTCTTTCCTACCACATTTCTTTTGGCATATGTTTATTCCTAACTCATAGATGATGATTACATTCATGCATACTTCTGAACACTTACTTCTGCACTGTGCTTCATTTCTAAATAAATCTGTGCTTGTGCGGCCTGAAAACCGTCTAATTATGGCTATATATGTGATAACAATACCATGGATTGGTTGGAAGTCAAAATTGAGGTGCCCTTTGTCTTTTTCGTCGCAGAAAATCTCAATCACATGAAACTTACCTTTCAAGAGATCTCACAAGCGTTGAATATTAACATTGGTCAAAACAATCAAACCATTTGTAGCAGCTCCCAAGCCATGCATATTTGCACAAGGATGCAGAAATTCAAGTAAATAAATAATTGATTCACTCTCTTTAAAGTCTATTTTGAATACATTTATCCAACAGTTAGTATGGAAACCAACAATCCAATTATTATGTCTGCATTTTGTATGCATTTGGTTTTTGGCTGACCATGGCTGACGATCTATGATGTGCATTTGGTTTTTGGCGGACCATCTATTATTTTATAAAGTGAAATTTTACAATTGATTTTTTTTATTGTAAAATTTTTTTATTAACATTTATTTATAATATTATTGGTTGTTATTTTAAACATTTTATAGGGTCATGCCTAGGAATTTGTGGTAATGCTTTAATGCCTGCTATTACATTACACATTGATTGACAATAGGAAAATCTTGTCTAAATCTACAAAAAACAGGGCACGTCCAAACAGGTCACGTCCAAAACATTTGGGAGCAGTCTCTTCGTTCAATATGTGGTGATTAGGCAGGGGTTTATGTATTGGGAAAGTAAATAAGTGGTAATGTATTTCCTTTCTCGCTGGTTCTGAGTTACCAGGTAGTTAAATTGAGTGCGTGACATGGCAATTATTTTTGGAAGAGATTATTCATGTGAAAGAATGGGATGATGGGACAACTCTTCCAGTCCCATCCTTCGGTATTGGAAATTTCCAAACCTCCACTCCACCGTCGACCCTGCCTCACCCTCCTCCTCCTGTTGTCACCCTCAGGCCCCAACGTCCATGACTTCCTTAGAGCCCCTCCTCCTCCACCACCTGCCTCCCCTGCCCACGAACTCGATGCCACCCTGCATTAAAGGATCATGCATTAAATTGCAGATTTTCAATGGCAATTCAAAATTTTAACGCATGTCGGCGTCATGACTAATCTACCTCCTTCGTGAATGATGCCTAATGTTGCCTATCGAAAGCTTAGAAAGGTGAGTCTAGACAACCTTTGTATATTTAAAAACAAATTTTTTGTAAATAATTCGAACAAAACATGCTATTCGTGCTCCAAGTGTCAGAATATTAGATATACTAAACTAGCTATCTATCTAAGAAACCAACAACATATCAACATATAAATAAGAACAAAAAGAGAACAAGGAAAAAGAATACAACAAATATATGTGGTTCACCCAATTGGGCTACGTCCACAGGAAGGTCGTCTTCTATTATCTTCAGAAATCTCTTGCAATCTCACAAAGAGAGCAATTACAAATAACCCAATAAAAATAACAGTATCAACACAAGATGAGATGTGATGATTTACAAAAAATCTCCGTTGACCCTATTATATACCCAGAGATATGGAGAAATTACTCTCACATATTGAATGTGGGATAATATAATTCTTCAGAATAACACCTCTTTATATAATAAATAGGTACAAGAGTATACCATGCCATAATGAATATGGGATATAATGTGTTACTCTTTTACATAAGATTGTATTCAACTTCTGACATAATACAAAGACATTATTACCTACCAAGGAATATAATATATTCCAACACTCCTCCTTAATAATGGTTGGGAGAAGGGCCCATCCTAACACTACCCAACACTAAGGAAGGAAGGAGTCATTACTACTCCCCCTTGATGACAACTTCCCTCATCCCAAGAAAAGAATGAAGATACACATACTTCACTTCTGTCAAGGATTTGGTGAAGATATCGACTGCCTACTGTTTAGTAGGACAATACTCCAAAGAAATAATACCATCGGTGACAAGACCTCGAATATAATGAGCATTAAGGTCAAGATGCTTCGTTTTGGAGTGATATACCAGATTGTAAGCAAGCTGAATTGCACCTTGATTGTCACATTTCAACATGGTGGATGATTTTGGAACCATACCAAGCTTGGTAAGAACATGTCTTAACCAAACGACCCCTTTAGCTACTTCTTTGGCTACTTTATACTCTGCTTCACATGAAGATAAAGAAAGAGTCTTCAACTTCTTGCTAGACCAAGAGATTGGACTTGAACCAAGTTGAAATATGTAACCAACAGTTGACCGTCGATGAGAACTGTAACCTGCCCAATCAAAATCTGTATAACCAGAGAGTGAAATTGTAGCAATGCTCGAATAAAATACACCATAATGCAATGTCCCTTGTAAATATCGCAAAATTCAATTGGCTGCCTACTAATGACTTTCACTAGGTTGCTGCATGAACTGAGAAATCATACTGACGGCAAAAGAGAGATTTGGTCTACTGTGAGTTAAATATATTAAAATTCCAACGAGCTGAAGATAAAGAGTAGCATCAACCAGTGGAGTGGTACACTCAATAGTTAACTTTACACCAGATTGAAATGGTGTAGGAGCAGGTTTACAGTTACTCATATGGAAACGAGCCAATAGATTTGTCACATACTTAGGTTGAGAGAGAAAAATACCATCGGCTATATGCCAGATCTGAAGGCCCAAGAAATAGTGCAATGTAACGAGATATGTTATCTCAAATTGCTTTTGAAGAGCAATTTTCATATCTTGAATTAATACAAGCTGGTTGCCAATGATAATTAGATCATCCACATATAAAACAATAATGAGGACATTATCACCAAATTTCTTAACATACATATTTGGATCAGACATACAATACTTAAAACCATTATTCAAGAAATATGCGTCAATTTTATCATACCAAGCCCTAGAGGCTTGTTTGAGACCATATAAGGATTTGTGTAATTTTCATACTAAACATGAGGATTCAACAGAAATAAAACCAGGAGGTTGTTGCATATAAATTTCTTCAGTAACATCACCATTTAGAAATCCACTTTTAACATCCATTTGATGAATTTCCCACTTAAAAGATGCATCAAGTGATAAAATGGTTCTTATTGTGTTCATTTTAGCAACAGGAGAAAAAATTTCATTATAATCAATACCTTCAAGTTGATTAAAACCTTTGGCAACTAATATAGCTTTATACTTTTTGATTTGTCCTTTTGTGAAATTAGTTTTATAAACCCATTTACAACCAATTAAATTCTTTCCTAAAGGAAGAGGAACAAGAGACCAAGTCTTGTTTCTCAAAAGAGATTCATATTCAGTAGATGTAGCTTGTTCCCAATGAAGATTACCCTTAGCTTGAGCATAAGTAGTAGAATCATCTGTGGCCAAAAATTTGGTCATAAAAGCAAAGTTAGAGCTAGTTAGATGAGTGTTGGAAGGATTTCTGACCTCACTACCTGCAGATTCAAGGGTTTTCCGAGCCCAAACAGGAAGAATAGAAGGAACATGAGCCACTTCAAGAGCTTCATGAGTTTTAGGTGGAATAATTGAGGGAGAGGAAGAATCAAGATCAATAAGAGGCATATAACTGGAAGAAGGAGTAACAGGAATAGGCAGAACATGTGGTATTAGTAAATTCAAGGTAACACGAGTTTCTACAGACTCAGGCAGGGAAGAGACTTCATGAAATTGAACATCCCTTCTGATTATGACACTTTGATTAAAAGGATCAAACAACCTGTAAGCCTTGGAATTCTCATCATAACCAATGAAGATACACTTGAGATTTTGGTTCTAACTTTTTATGTGTTTCATTAGGAATATGAGCCCAACATTCACAACCAAACACCTTAAAATTACTAATATCCAGTTTACGTCCATTCCATTTTTCCTCGGGTAACATGCTTAACAACTTTAGTAGGAATTCTATTTAAAATAAAATTAGCACAACAGATGGCTTCAACCCAGAATTTCTTATGCAGTCCTTTAGAATAAAGCATACATCTAGCCATTTCAACTAAAGTTCTATTTTTCCTTTCAGCAATACCATTTTCTTGAGGTGTGTAAGGAACAGTCTTTTGATTTTGAATACCATGTTTAAATAAATATGCATCAAATTCTTTCTTAACAAATTCCCCCCCCCCTCCCACCCCCCTCCCCCCATTATCAGATCACAAAGTTTTAATACTCTTACCAGATGCATTTACAACCATGGATTTAAATTCTTGAAATTTTACAAATGTTTCACTTTTATTTTTCAAAAAATAAACCCAAGATTTTCTACTAAAGTCATAAGTAAAGGTAAGAAAATAAACTGCATGGGATATTGAAGGAACTTCAAGAGGACCACAGATATCACTATGAATTAATTGCAAAGGTTCTTTAGCACGCCAAGATTTACCTTTGTCAAACATTTCTCTATGATGTTTACTAAGAACACATCCTTCAAAAACACCAGTTGTAGAAGAAATATTAAGCAAACCATGAACCATTTTAGTTAGTATTTGCATTTTACCATAATTCAAGTGACCCAATCTTTCATGCCATAATTTACTTAGTTCATCAACATGAGCACCATAGGAATAAAAGGGTTGTCTCTTAGTTGAATTAAAACCTGCAAATTTATATAAACTAGTTGTATGATCAACAAGGCTAGAAGAAACTGCTTTGTAATTTTGGTTGATAACTTTAAGAACATATTTATCGGGTCAAGCTTCAAATTTAAAACCTTTTTGACATACACGATAAATATAAAGTAAGTTGATGGACATGTTTTGAACATGAAAAACATCTTCTAATTGACCATTAGCAACATTAATATTACCAGAACCAATTACGGAAAGTTGTTTACCATCACCAATAGAAACTTTCTGAGATGAGTGCTTATTAGTGTCATAAGATGTAAATAAAGAAGAATTACTAGTCATATGTTTAGAAGCACTAGAATCCATTATCCATTCCACATTAGAAGAAGAATTATTAGATGAAACAAAATATGCACATAAAACTATTTGAGATTCATTAGAATTTTTCTTGTTTAAACGTTTCGCTTTAAATAAATTCTTTTCAGGATGGTTAGTTTTACCACAATGCTTACAAGGATCATACACTTTTTTCTTCTTACTAGTTTCATGATGTGCATGAGAAGCATGACCATGTTATTATTAGTATGATTAGAAGTGTGTGAACAAGAGCCTTTGGCATTATTAAAACTTTTCTTAGGATTTTTATTATGTGCCATAAGAGATTTATTAGGTGAGACTTGTCCTGAAGAAATCAAATTTTCTTGCTCATTTATCAACCCTTTACAGAAATCATCAAAAGTAGGTTTTGTCTTACTTTGAGACAATTCAAGAGCCCTATTCCTAGTTTGGATGCACATGTCGAAACAAGATGGCAATTTTTGTTCTACAAGAATGATAAGAGCATTGTTTGTCTTCTTGTAATATTTACCACAATTATTTAACTTTTCATTCAAGGTTTTCAATTCAGCAAGATATAATTGTCCTCTATCAAAATTAGTAGGATCTAGCTCATGAATCTCCTTTTCAAGGTAATAAGAAAAAGCATCATCAGATTTATCAAATAAATAAGCAATAATTTCCCATACCTCAACCGGGCTGTATTTTGCCTCAATACTTACCTGAAGACTATCTGAAACCGTTTGACCAATGAGCCCTCTTGCTTGATCAAACTTTTCTTCCCATTTAATTAAGGCTTGAGCATCTGTAAGTTTCTTGTGTTCACCATTAACCAACATCCATAGATTCTTACTCCTGAGAACATCAATCATTTTCATTTTCCATGCAAGATAGTTAGAGCTGATAAGTTCAGGAACATAAACTACTTCTGAAGTCATAATGATATAAATTTTGACAATAAGTATAAACCTAAATGCAAGCAAATGACAAGATAAAAAGTGGATAGAAAACTATAAATTTATGCATTTCGTTTGCTATCACCAAAAAGCCTGAAAAAACTACCAATCTTAAATCAACAATAAATTTGCTTTCGGGACTTCGTTTGAGCTGATTTTTTTTTTTTTTCTGAGATTGGGTATCTTGGTGAGAGGAACCCAAACATCTACATGTTTCTAAGAAAATCTGCACAAAAAGTAACAGCTCTGATAAAAAACTTCATGTGGCAAAAAAACACTCAATAATGCTCCAAATGCTTATTATAACCAGTTTTCAGAAATGTCACAACCACTATGCATTCATCTATGTGCTCGAAATTTTGATTTGAACCCTCAGTCTGCCAATCTTCCTCCCTGTAAAAAAATAAAAATTAAATAAAAAAAATAAAGAAAAATTTATCGTAACTACCGTAAGTTATAACCGAAAGATAGATCTCCTTGAGGAGGATTCCGAAAACATATAGATATTACAGAGAAACAATCAAGAACCCCTTGAAAATCCAAAAAACATATAGATCTTATAGAAAAAAAATCAAGAGCCCCTTGAAAAAAAAATCTGCAAAAAAACTACACAACAAAGTTAGGGTTATGAGAAAAAAAAAATCTCAAATATGTAGAATCATGCCCAGATCTGAAGAGAAGCCTAATGGCTACCAGATAGAAAGCATATCTACAAAAAAATGAGTGCCTAGATAAAAAATGAAGATAATTGATGGTTAAATTCAAAGAAGATGTTAGATCATAGTAACCATGGCTCTGATACAATTTTAGAATATTAGATCTACTAAACTAGCTATCTATCTAAGAAACCAACAACATATCAATATATAAATAAGAACAGAAAGAGAACAAGGAAAAATAAGACAACATATATACATGGTTCACCCAATTGGGCTACGTCCATGGGAAGGTTGTCTTCTACTATCTCCAGAAATCTCCTGCAATATTACAAAGAGAGCAACTACAAATAACTTGATAAAAATAACAGTATGAGCACACGATGAGATGTGATGATTTACAAAAAAGCTCCCTTGACCCTATTATATACCCAGAGATGTGGAGGAATTACTCTTACATATTGAATGTGGAATAATATAGTGTTCCAAAATAACACCTCTTTATATAATAAATGCGTACAAGAGTATACTATGCCATAATGAATATGGGATATAATGTCTTACCCTTTTACATAAGATTGTATTCAAGTTCCGACATAATACAAATACATTATTACCTTCCAAGGAATATAATATATTCCAACATGGAGTGTACAGTATCACGACATTGTGTTGAAATTAATTGTACCAGACATGAATGAAAACCCCATGATATGGATCTGGTTTCACTTATCTCTTTCCTTTTCCTTTTGCCTGCGTGTGGTGCGTTTCACCCCCAATGGGTTCCAGTTTCATCGATGCATTAAGGTGGGCAGTTCGTTTATTAGCCATGCCGGCTCTTAGGAAACCACTGTCTAAGTTTGAGGAGTTGAGATCTCTGTCAGAGAAAATGATGAGCATGTTATATCCCATATGTTCGGACAAGTTATTCATGCTTTAATTCGAACATTAATGAAAACCAACTTTGACACTTGGCAGAGACCAAATTTTTCAATTTTCAAAGGTAAACAAACTCAACACCGTGAATTCTTATTAAAAACTTTTTCCTTCCCCAAAAATATGGCCAAATAGGGCATCGAGACACAAAACAATTGTCACCATGTAACCAGGGTAAGAAAATTTTAAACCCTAGTCCAATAGAAGAGAATGCACACATTATCAATGAAGCAAATGTATGGTAATTTTGAAATTTGAAATAGTTTTATAAAAACTAAAGGGTTTTTCATTTTACCATATCTCTTCATTGTTGCGAGTGTTGATCATGTTAGCCCCCTATTAATTTTTGACAAGCAAACAGGGGGTCAAACTGTCTTTGAGATTTCAAGGAATGCATTCCCTTTAAAAACACATCATCCTTGAAACCTCCTTGTCCCTTGCCCTTTGATAAATCCTCACTGCTGTTACCAGTTTTACAGCCTCTCTGTTGTGAAGAAGAATGCCCGAAAAGGCCACCATTTCCCTTATTTCATTCCCACCATCTTCCGTTTTCATCACCTTTTCTCCCCTTCTCATTCACCACTTACCCTCTAAATTATCCCATCTCCCCTTTAAACCTCACAAACACCCTTTGTTTGGCCAAATAACTCCTTTCCACTCTACCGTTACCCCTTTTTTTGGCCTTAAAGTGCATTGAAAATAGGCCAAAAGCCCATATTTTTCATATAACAGGCTTAGCCCCTTTAGGGCCAGCCCCCTTGAACCACTTCCCCATATTCTCTGCACCTGAGACCAAGTGCTAAAGGCCTGGGCGCTAATCGCAATCGGAACATTCAAAGGGGTGCATTTTCTATGTTGTGCTTGATAAATTCCGATGTGATGGCTTTGTTCCGTAAACTTCCACCGCGATCCTGACCGTTGATCGGTTAAGATCCGAAAGCCAGCGCTTCTCTCCCGTCGCGCCCATTGCCCTGATCCATTCACCCTCCGATTGCCCACCGACCATCGATCTACCACTCGATATGACGACAATCACAAAATCGGGGCATCGCCAATCGCAAGTTCCAAAACGCGCCACCCTTCGTATCCCCGATTGGCGATCGCTGATTGACGACTCCTGATCCGATCTCCGCCATTCATCCATTCCGATCCCACGGCCTAGATTTAATCGCTACCCGCTCATTACACCTGCCTGTCTCCCCGCCAATGTAATTTCCGTCGTCGATCTTGTTCCAGATCGGACGACTGGCGCTCAATCGCACCATCGCCAATCGAAAGATCTTAAAAGTGTTACCCTCCGCCTCCCTCCAATGAAATTGGATCTCCGCCATCCATTGACCTGGATCTACGGTCTACATTGTGTCACGCATTTCACCATTTTCTTCATCGGATTTCCCTATTAACTCCATTCATCGATCCCGATCATAGATCTTCATCTGCCCACCTAATCGGACGGTTCACGACTCCTTCTGCTCCAAATCTTCATCAGTTCACCACTTCCACCATTTCCACCACCGCTTCGCAGGCCTTCACAGCATCGCTTCCACCATCCCTTGGATTTTATAATTAGTTATTTTCATTGTGCAGGGCTTTACATAGTGGAAATTTCGCTTTTCTGCTGTGATCACAGTCACTGTGTTTCAGAAAACAAAGGTGCCACTACAGTAGCGGTAGAGTGTATCAGCAGCAAGGATTAAAGGGGTTTAAGCCTATTATTGAATAATTAACATTTAACCTTGAATTCAAAAGAAGAAGGCACAGTTGGAAGACTAAAGAGCACACGAAATGACCATATCTGTGTTTAATATCAGCAGGACGTCTTTCTCCAGACAGTACATCTTCCCATTAAAGTCTCCATGCTTCCTTGAGCCCATAAACAGTTAATTAGACTGACATAAACTTTTTAAAAGACTGTCAGAACTAGTAGTTATGGAGTATGGAGGCCCGAGGACTTTCTATCCAGTTCACCATTTCCAGAAGGCTAGCGCAGAGTTCCAGGCAGCCAGAAGGACTTCACGAAACATCAGAGGTCAGATGTCGACCTGCCAAAGACCCCTCTGCCATACTATGAAGTAAATACAGCAATGCAATGCCATTAAGCAATAGAGGCATGGACACTTCCTCCATGCTGTCTTAATGAATCAATTTAATGTTCATCATCCGCTCTTGTTACTTGTTGTTCCCCTACAAAAATCCCCAAGAACAGATTGTAGAGGGTTCCAGATTTTCAGAAAAATACGCTGTGAGGGAACTTTTGTATGCATTTTTTTGAGCTCTTATATGAATGTATAGAGCCCGTTGGGTTTCAGTGAGGAGGAGTTCTATCTTTAATGAGGATTCTGGTCTTGGGTGCTTCACAGTTTGTAACTCTCCACTTCTGTGATAGTTTAATTGTTCATCTTGTTTTCATCCATTTCTCTTGTATCATGTTATGGAATGCGAGTGGCTCACTAGTTTTTGGTATGAATTTATCCTAGTTGATACTCATGCTAGAACCTATCAAGCACTTTAAATATGGCTCGGGCATGATACACTATTTCATTTTCAACTTCAACCATACTTCTGCTATATTATCTTCTATGGGATGTTATCTTTAAAAATGCTATTGTCATGTATGGATTCTTAATTTTGTAAGCCCATTACATGTTGATATTTGTTCCTGGATATCATTTCAATGATATTTATTATTACCTTACATCTTTCATATGCAGTAAACACCTTCTGATTATTCATTTCTATGAGGTATTTGAGAACCCAGCCCTCCTTATAGTAATCTTCCTTTGAATTGTCTGATGCATTTGTGTTAGAGTTTCACACCTTGCCTTTGCAGTATTGCTTTCCCTGGGTCAAGTTTTTGAAAGTTTTGGTCCCATCCAAATTTACCTTTTTGTTTACAAGAGATAGCATGAGAGCCTTTTTCTGATAACTTCCTATGTTATATCATATGCTCCTTGCTATATAAGATGTCCTAGGCACTGGTCTTTCACAACTCAAGACTGTCTCTAGGATTGACAACATCTTTTTGGCGCCGTTGCCGGGGATCAAAGTTGAGAAAAGTTAAATCCCCGGGCCTCGACAAAACCTTATTCACTCTTCAAATAGGTGAGCATGAAGAGTTGAGAGTTGTAGATCCCTCACCTTGGCTACTCCACATTCATTTATCAGATAAATCTACTTGCAGTCCTGGCTCCTCGTAAGCCACACCTGAGGTCAGCTACATCTCAGCCAAAGACAACCTTTGCGTCTGACCCAGAGAAGATCCTACATAGAAGGAGTGGGAGGGAAAGGCGATCAGTCCATACTGAGATCCCTAAATTCTTTTTAGAGTACTTTCCATCCTCCTCCTCTCAAGTTGCCCAAGTTCAAGGTCCCGACTCCACTGTGGGAGATACCGATTACTATTCAGATAGTCAACCCCGGGGAGGTGTCCAAATTAAAGACGACTTTCACCCTACTCCTGAGGTCGAAGAGGTCAAGGAAGTCACCGAAGTAGATGCTATTAACAGCCCGTTGTTCCCGTCAACACCTCAAGTTGCTATCCAATATGTTCCTATTGTCATTCATACTTCACTTCCACCTCCTCCTCCTCCTCCTTTTACACATCAAACTCTTGCACTACCTCCACCTCCTCCAATGGCCAATGTTCCCAGCTTCTTTTTGAATAAATATGCCCCCTTGGCATTACCACAAGTGTTGAACGATATGCCACAGGATTATTTGAAGATCTTACCCCGATTCAATGGGGAAAATGAGATTGAAGCTCAAAAACATCTTGAATTCTTCTGCTCTTTTCCAGAGAACTTTAATGTGGAACACCTGGATGTAGTCTTAAGACTATTTGTGCAATCTCTTGATGGCGAAATCAGAAAGTGGTTTAAGACATTGGGAGACCGTTCCATCACCACTTGGGAAGGAATGAAAGATAGTTTTCTCAGAAAATGGGGGGAGAAGAAAGATCATGGACATTGTCTTATTGAGTTTAACACACTCAAGAAAAGACATAATGAAGGGGTGTTAGAATTTATCAAGAGGTTTAACAAATTTTATTTGAGCCTTCCTACTGATATGAAACCTCATCAAACTGCTGCTAATGTTGTTTTCATAGCAGCTTTTGACTCAAAATTCGGTTTCTCTTTGAGAGAAAGAAAGCCTGCCACCCTGGATGATGCTCAGATAGATGCGCTAGAGTTGGAGGAAAATTTTGCCTCCACTGGTAAATCAAAGGGAAAATCTGAAAAAGATACTAGAAGAAAGGGGAAAGAAGAGGTATCCACCTCTAGCTAAGACAAAGATTTAGCTAATGACAAAATTGAGGAAATGAACAAAATGATTAAGAATATTTCAAATAAGTTGATCAAACTTGAACTAGAGGCCAAAAATTCAACCTCCAAGAATTTCAAGAACGCCCCAAACAGGGGGTTACAATCCTCAGTATAGGAAACCACCCCTGTAAATATTACAAAGGGAACAGAAAGAGAAAGAAGATCAGGTACCGCACCCACTATACTAGGAAGGTCAGGTAGATGGTCCTACTGAAGACACTGCTTATGAACAAGGGGATGCATATCTTTCTTTTTCAAATAATGATGTAATAGAATGCCCCTTGCAAGGAAGTGATGGAACTGAGATCTCATTACAAGAAGAAGAGAAGGATAAAGGCGAAGAGGACCCAGAGATCGATGACTATTGTAAGAATTTTGTTGATTTCATGCAAGCACAGTTCAATAGAAGATATGACCTCAGATCTTCTAGGAAGAGGACTCATACTCAAGATCAAGAAGAAGAGCCACCCCAGAAGGAAGCACCTGCTCAGAAGGAGTCGAAAGTGCAAAAGGCCACAGACAAAGGTAAGAGGCCTCTAAATGAACCCTTGCAGTCTAATGATCAAATTCCTTCCTCTTCAAAAGTAGTCATTCCCCCTAATACCAAGTTTGTTTCAAAAGAAGCCAAACCCTTGGCCGAAAATAAAGAATCAAAGGATGTCGCATTAGAAAAGTCCTCTCCCGCCTTTAGTCTACAAAAGGAGCTTGAGAAGGTCAAAATCCCAGTTCCCTTGACTGAATTGTTGAAGTAGCCTACATATCAGTCCCAGGTCACCTCTTTCATGCTCCATCCATAAGCAGCACATATCCCAGATAGTCTAAACCTTCAAGAAGAAAGACCCATGGTTGTGTTTGGCCCCCACGTTGAGGAATTAGATGCTTCTACTCCTCCTTTCTACGTGTATCTAGTGATTCATGACCTGCTATTACATAACTGTATGTTAGATTCAGGAGCTTCCCATAATCTATTGCCTCTTTCAGTCATGGAACAACTAGGACTCCAAATCACCCGGCCATACAAGGATCCTTATTCATTTGACTCCAAAAGAGTTAAGTTCCTGGGTATGATCAAGGATTTGGTGGTCAATTTGGCCCAGATTCCCGCAAAAAGTGTGGTGATGGAAATTGTCGTGGCTGACATCCCAGCTCGCTTTGGCATGTTGCTGTCAAGGTCCTGGGGAACAAAAATCGGTGGGTCAATCAAGTTGGACTTAACATATGCTACTATCCCGGTTTTTGGTGGCCAGGAGAGGAGGTTGTACCGGGAGACTAGATTTGTCAAGACGGTCACTAAGGCTGACAACTCCGTTAATTCTCGAATTTATAGTAAGGAGGGAGATTTCTCATGTTTGATGCTTGAAGAAGATCAAGATTACGCTCATGAACCATAATTTTTCCAGATCAAGACCGAGCAATCCATAGAGAGCCATGAAGAAGGAATTTGGACACTTCATTTTGATGGAGCAAACTCCAGAGAAGGTAATGGGGCTGGAGTACTATTGATTTCTCCTACGGGCCAATGGATCCCATTGTCTTTCAAACTATAATATGAAGCCACTAATAATGTGTCCGAGTATGAAGCACTTCTGTTAGGGTTACAGACAGCCAGGAGCATGAACATACAAAGTTTAAAGGTTTTGGGAGATTCGGAACTGGTGGTTAGACAAGTGAAGAATCAGTGCCAAACCAAACGTCCTAGGCTGAGGGCTTATAGAAACAAATTTTGGGACTTGGTGGAGAATTTTTTCTTGGCATTTAATATTTAGTTCATGCCCCGGGAACAGAATAAGATGGCAGACTCCCTTGTAGTGGCTACTAGTACTTTTCGCCCACCTCAAAACCCTCTCTTAAGATATGAAATTAAGGTACGTTACCGGCCATCAATCCCAGACAACATCAAGCACTGGCAGGTGTTTTAGGATGAAGAGAAAGTGCAAAGATTTATGGAAACAATCAGAGAATTCTCCAACATGGAGATAGATGTTTGTGAGGAAGAAGAAGCTGAAGAGCTTTCAGAAAACAAATGGGAGGAAAGGGTGGCAGGTCATGAAGTGTTGCAATTGAAGGGAAACATTATACCTAGAGGGTTGGTACCTCTAGAAATATTGTTTGACAAGAACGATGTCCCACTGCAGTCGGAAAAAGTGGTAGAATAAAATTAGGTAGAAGACCTGAATCTTGGTACTGATGCTGACCCCAAAATTGTGACGCTGTCCAGGAAAGTCCTAGCAGAATATAAAGAGCTCTACTAGAAATTATTTCAATCCTACAAAGATGTGTTTGCATGGTCCTATCAGGACCTAAAAACTTTTGATATCAGAATCATGCAGCACAATATTCCTCTGAAAGGAGATGCAAAGCCGCACAAGTAGAAGCTTTGACAGAGTAACCCTCTGCTGCTCCCCTCCATAGAAAAAGAGATTAAGAAGTTATTGAAGGCCAAAATAATTGTGCCATTGAGGTACTCTGAGTGGGTGGAAAATTTAGTCCCAGTCCAGAAAATGAATGGAGAAATAAGGTTGTGATCCAGGTGGATATTGGTGGCCACCCGCCTATTCCAATTGGGCCCCCACCATTGTCCCTTTCAGTTTTTCCGTTTTGGCATAACTTACTATTTTTAGCAGTTTTTCGGGTCCTGAACTTCCGGAGCCGTTTTGAGGCCCTAAACGACGTTTTTTGGGTACGAAAGCGCCAGCAAATTTTCTGATAAAATTCGTCCCGATATTGTAGTCCCCTGATAGAGCTTTCTAATGATGTATCATATGCGTCAAACGGAGATAGTATGCCAAAGTTACGTCCTCCCGGGAAGTTGAAACACCCAATTTACCCAAACGGCCCATAGTTTTGGCGCTTCATCTCCTAGGGTTAGGTTTTTGGAGTATGTTACAGGGTTCTCCATTGTTTCTCAATAATAAATAGGCCCTCGCGCCTCATTGTAGCGCTCGCAGGTCCGTAGCCACCACATCTCTTCGCAGATAGCTACCGCACTTCTAGCTAGTTTTATTTCCATTGTCTGTAAGCAAATTTCAGTTCTTTGATATTAATGAAATGAAGTGTTATTTCCGCTGCATCTCTGTATTTATGGTTATGTGTTTATTCTGTTGCGTTCCTGCATAAATCCGGATCAGGTTGTGTGTTGACTTCCGGAATCTGAATCGAGCATCCTTAAAGGATAATTACCCACTGCCTAAGATGGATCATATTCTGCAAAAATTGGTGGGAGCTTCTCGGATGTCAATGATGGATGGATTGTCTGGTTATAATCAGGTGGTTGTACTACCAGAGGATCAGAAGAAGACTACCTTTACCACTCCCTAGGTACGTTTATGTATGCCAGGATGCCTTTTGGGTTGATCAACGCAGGGGCCACTTTTCAAAGGGCCATGGACATTGCCTCTGTTGGGGAGAAAGATAGGTTTGTGGTGGTCTACCTCGATGATATCACTGTGTTTTCAAGGGATGATACTGAGCACATTGAGCATTTGCGTAGAACTTTTGAGAAATGCAGAAGGTATGGTCTCTCTCTTAATCCACAGAAGTCATTTTTTTCATTAGAAGAGGGTAAGCTTTTGGGACATATTGTGACCAAAGATGGGGTAAAAATTGATCCTAAGAGGGTGTTGTAGCCGCTACAACACCACCCAAAATTTTGGGTATATTTAAAATTTCGGGTTCCCCCTCTGCTCGCTTAGGCGTTAAATTCCTTCACCCGACCTGCAGTCAGTGACATCCCACCGACCTATCCCCAACCCCTCGTGAGCTTTCTCACCATCATGATCAGATATTGTTGCTGAAATCATGCCATATGTGGGAGGGATCGTCCAACATACGCCTGAACACTCTTACCCCAGTCGCGCCATGTGTAATGAGATTGCCATGCATACGTTTGAATGGAAACCTTTTGTGTATTGACGATTAAAGGCCCTCCCACTCTAGGTCATTAAGCATGTTGTTTGAATACTTCTCTTAAGCTTGTTAGTCTCATATGTTTTATCTGTGGCCATCATTATCGAAGAGTAATTATGATGTTGTAATATTCCACGCAGGTCGACGCCACGGGTGACAAACTCCTCAATCTTGTCATGACATCGAGGGCAATAAAATTGAGCTTGACAACAAAGCCAAGTTGTGGAACAGGGGAGGAGGAGGAGCAAGCGACCAGTACTATTAAAAGGAGGATGGTATGATACATGTTGATCAGAGAGAACCTTCTATGTCATTGATGCAAGATCTTTCTTCACTAGTGCGCACCAGATGCTTAAAAGTGCTCCGTTTGGAAATGCTCAGATCCTGTACCATACCATCTAAATCTTGATGGGTGCACGCAAAGGAACATATTTCGCCACTTCGATGAATCTAGCCTGAAGTATAGCCCGGTGAAAAAATCCAACTTAGAAGATTTCCCTAGAGAACGACGATCTCATTCAAGGCTTCTCCGTGCCGAGATACAGTGCATAAGCGCACATGCTAATGGTGACAAGACAATCGCACAGCTAAAGTGTTTCTTCCATTGGCTGCAGTTGAATGAAATGGTTCGCAGGTTCAACATACGTCAACGATAAGTATTTTGAAAGATCATCACTGTCAATTTGGTGATTAAGTTCGGATTTACTTCTTTCAGTGTCTCATCTTCCATCAAAGTACAGGTGTAGGTTTGTCGGTGAGATTTAGGCTTGATTGTTCAAGCATTGGTGCATTACAGTTTTGTCACAATATCTAAAATCACCTTTTGAGAAGAAATCTTTGTTGAACCTAAGCTACACAGTGGATGCACATGCGATGGACCAAGGTTGTGGTTTTGACATTATATAATTAAAACAAGGAAAATAAAACCCATATGGTGTCGAAATCATAGGAGACCATGGAACAACTATGTGAAACCATGGCAAATAGGCACACATTTGATGGGCTGAGGTTACATTGCAAGTTAAAACCAAGGCACAAGTCCATGTGGTTTCCAACCATATAAGATTAAAGGAGAGATCATATAAACATCACGAATGAGCACAAAGGTTTCAACGGTCGACTTTTCAACCTTGGTAAAATGGAGCGGATATATTATATAGTGACCAAAATTTATATTTAAAGCATGGGGCAGAGCTTTATTCTTTAGAGAAGACATAAAATATTTGGTCAAAAGGCGCTTTTAAAAATGGAGTCAAACATTCTGATGGTGGGTTTCAACCTATCATGAAACATTCAGAGCGGATACACAGTCATCCAAAGATGTGTTTAACATGGAATGAAATAGTGGAACAAAACCTACGGTGGCATGTTATAACAACTATAGTGTGATGATGATAATATGTGTTTTGAGCGCTGCGAGAATAATATGTTGGAGGAGCGAGTCATATAAAATAAACAAAGAGAAAGGCATTACGAATGAGTTTAAAGGTTCGAAGGCGTTTTCAACTTACGGTAAAAGTATACACCTGTCAAACGTTATGGTAATAACACGGGTCAGAGCTTTATGCAAGTGCAGTATGTAAGTTTAAACATTTGGTGGCTGTCAATTTTACGTTGCAAATATGAAGCGGATAGTTACAAATGGACACCGACATGTCGATGGGTAGTGTTAATCCACGTGGACCAGGCATAAATGGCGGTCAACCTTAGTTGGAAACCCGGTGCAGAACCACCTCACCACATACATCTGGAGGCCAGCATGTCGACGGTGGAGTTTCTCACTACAGTGAAATGTGGAGCAGGATATTATTAGTCAAAATTCATAACGCGAAATCTTGTAATACACCTACGACGGCAACGTTACAACAACCATCGAATAGTCATAATCAAAAGAAACGCATAACTACATGAATGCATTGCCAAGTGGTGCGAATACCTCTACGCCAGAGTTTTAAATTTGGAATGTATAATATAATGGCCTAATGCATGTTTAAACGTGGAGGGGAGTGTTATAACAGCTATGGTTCAATATATGACAATCTACAACCATTGTGTTAGTGGTGCAAGAACACGTAATATGGCGCAACAAAACCACGTGGACACATGACATGGAGCGAAGGTTGCGATGGCAAGCAGATATATTTATGGTCCAAAGTCGTGGCAGCGTTATTATAATACGTTGATTGGTCAAAATGCATGGATGAAATTTTCGATGCGTCTATCTCCAAGTTTGCATGGCAACCGTGCGTTTCTGGTAGATGTATGAGGATATAGTGCTGAAATAGAATCTGAATGATTTATGCCGATTTCTGTAGCCTCGACGAAAATATTCCAGGAGAGAATCACTCTTTAGATCTGTTGCGCTGGTCACATTTAGAAAAAAATTTATCGCCACATATTCGCTGAGAGCTGATTTTTCGATATTGATACTACTGACCACGTCGAGCTGTCTCCACAGAGCTCAAT